>SNQJ01S0021899.1:67816-111699 GCA_010110895.2 Picea sitchensis | reverse complement strand
TTTCCATGATAGCCTTTCTGAGATCTTCATCTTTTGCAGGAACACGTTCATGACTTTCTTCATGAGCCATACTTGGTGAATGCCTCCTTGAAACTTGCGGTGATTGTATATGCTTCCTCCTTGAAGGATGAGAACTTGGCTTCACAAGTTGACCTTCTCCTCTTGTGAGTTTCAACCTTGTGAGCATCAGAAAAAAAAACAATTGCAAATAATCAAGTCTTCAAAAACCTATGCTCTGATACCAACTTGATCTAAAAATGAAGAAGACTTGTAAACTTGGAAATATTTGCAAGTAAATTTTATGTGTTAAAATCAAATGGATCAACTTTGCAATAAATCATTAATAGAATTTACTCATTTAAGATGAAAATAAACAACAGCATAATCAATGAACATAAGCACATAACACAACAAATGATAAAGGAGTTCACCCCTCTCTTGGGCTACATCTCCTGGTCCATCTTCCAATGGATCATTATTATTATTTTCTCAAATTGCTCAAAAACGTGCTTTACAATGCTCAAAATGACCAACAGACTGCTCCAATGGCTTCAGAGCGTCCAAAAACCCCTAGCTAGGCTTTTTCGACACCTCGTTTGGCCAAAAAACGAAGAAGTTAGGCTTCCTGGAAGTCCCCCCTTCAAGCTTGTTGTCTCTGCATCTACAAATTGCACCCTTGTTCATTCAACCTAGCACACACGCTATTTAAAGCGTAAAAACTCGACACCGAATGCAACCGCGCCAACGGTGTGAAATGTAGGACAGTTATGGGCGCGCCAGCCCCTAACTGCCAAACTCATGGGCACATGTGGGTCCATACGACCTCGCACAAATATAAAAGGGCTAAGTTTTTAAAACCAATTTCCCCACGCTCCATGGCAAGGTCACATGCCATAGGTCATGTCACCGGAGGCTTAACCGTAAACCCCGTGCATTTGAACTGTGGTTATGTGTTAACCTCGAGATTGGGATTCGTTTATAATACAACTCCCACGCATATGTTATGATTATGGTCACATGTTAACACAACATAACCACGCGTCGGGGCTAAGCCCCGACCCGACCCCCCACCATAACAAACATTACTTTAATTCAAATACATTCAAACGCATATAGTTAACAAGGAACAATGCGTAGCCCATTGGCAGGGCAGACTTTACAAAGTCTTTGACCGGTGGGGGAGGTCCGGGGTTCGAATCCCACGGACTCCATGTAATTTTGAACCAATATAATGATGCCACGTGGCAGTCCATGACTGGGCCATGTGGCGCCCAACCACAAACCAAAAACTGCCACGTGTCGAAACATGATTCGTCCAATGTCAGCCAATCCAAAAATGCCACATTATCTTTGCCACGTCAGCGTACAGACTCTGCCATGTCATCCTGTACGGATTGTACAGACTGCACAGTCAGCGTCCCTTTTTTTTGCCTGTTTGACGATTCGAACAGATCACAATATCTCTCGCTCCCGACGTCCGTTTGAACCCAAACGAGTTGCGTTGGGTTCGCAATGACGAGGCCTATGCTCTCGTCCGATTTGAAGCGATTATGAGAACTTTGATTTTTTTAGCAAAATTTGATCCCCTGATCATCCACTTGTGCTCTTTCTATCATCAATAGTTTTTTTCCATTCTGCATCATTATATGTTGTTAGAGTAAATTCTTCTCCTTTTGGATACCATATTCCAAAGACTAAAGTACCCTTTAAGTATCTAAATATTCACTTAACAACATGTACATGTGTTTCCTTGGGTACAACTTTAATTATTCCAAGTAGCCCTACTTCATTCATTATGTTTGGTCTTGAAGCTATCACATAAAGTAGGCTTCCTATCATTGACTTGTATAGAGATTGATCAATTTCCTTAGATTCTTCCTCCTTGTTGAGCTTACATCTAGTGACCATGGGTGTGCTAACAGGTTTACAATATTCCATCTCAAACTTATTCAACATCTATTTGATGTATCTGGTATGATCAATGAATATGCCTTTGTTGTTTTGAGTGATCTACAGTCCCAAAAAGAATGAAAATTCTCCAAGCACAAACATCTCAAATTCCTTTTGCAAACTTTTGGCTCATTTAATCATTATTACTTCCAAATATAATATCATCTATATACACTACAATGATCAACATTTCTGCATTATCTATTTTTATGTAGAGATTTTTTTTCTATTGTTCCCCTTCTGAAGCCTTGATGCTACAAGTAATTATCAAGTCTTGAGTACCATGCTCTAAGATCTTTCTTTAGGCCATATAATGTTTTCTTCAATTTGCAAACATAGTCTTCATTTTCTGACAATAGAAACCCTTCAAGTTTTTCTATGTGCACTTCTTTCTCTAGATATCCATTCAAGAATGCTCACTTGACATCCATTTGATATTACTTTGAAATTATTTAATCTTGCAAATTCCAAAAACATCCTAATGGCTTCTAACCTTGCAACAAGTGCAAATGTTTCTTCAAAATAAATGCCTTCTATTTGAGCATACCCTTTACAAACCAATCTTGCTTTATTTCTTACTGCTTTTCCATCTTTATTCAACTTGTTCATGAATACCCATTTAGTTCCAATTATATTTTTATCCTTGGGTCTTGGGATAAGATCCCAAGTCTTAGTTTTTAAAATCTGAGTTAACTCTTCTTCCATAGCATTCACCCAATGTTGATTATTCCAAGCTTCTATAAATCATTTAGGCTCTTCTTGGGACAGTAAGGATAAATTCGTCTCCTCATAACTATTTTCCAATTTCCTCCTTGTCTAAGTTCTAGCATTTTTGTCACCAAGAATCAAATTATCTTGGTGATTCATTTGTACAAACCTTGATGTTGTTTGTGTATCTTGGAATTTTTCTTTTTCTATCCTGTCTTCTTCATTTTCTCGTTCTTCTTCCTCCTCTTCTTCATTTGTTTGTTCTTCTTCCTCTCGTTCTTCTTCATTTTCTTCTTGTTATATAAAATGTTTCATCACTCCATGCATATTTTTTGGATGGCCTTCCATTTCCCTTTGTAGACTTGAAGTCCCATTTTTTGTTCACTCTAGAGCTAAAAATACATATTTTTGTGCACATATGTGACCTACCAGTTAGATAAATTGCGTATATGCAAGTTTCTCCACTACATCCCATGTACATCAGGTTTGGTGCTCAAAAATTAAAAAAATATGTTGGGTTTCCATGCCATGTCACATGATCCATGATCCTTGACATTCCATATACTAGAAATGATCTGAATCGACCCTTGAATTCTATTTGGAGGCTACAAATTGAGCCATTATCCAAGCCTTGTACGATCGACAATTCAACATTGAGAGAAAAGACACTCTCGAGAAATTTCACTTCATATTTAGTCTGCATCCCTTTGTCCTTGAAAGTCTAAACTTCTTTTGTTCAACCCCCAAGATCTTCCTACTTTATGATGGGGAACCTCATTGACTCCTACATGTGAGCTTGCCTTTGCAGAGGATTGAACTGGTGGAGACCCAGCTAGAGGGACTTAGTTTCTTGGTTTCGATATGTGTGTCATTACAAAAGTTTGTCTCCTATGTACTACTGTTGATTACATTAATATAAATACTCTTTTCTCATCCAATTGATATCTTGCAAATATTTGAATTACTTTCCATGGGTGTGTTTTTCATGTATGTTAATAGATTATGCTAATTTATATGCTAACATGATATATCATCACCACATGCTTGCATATCTTGGTTGTTGAGGAAACGTTGCAGGTATAAAGCATTGGTTTGTGTGCTCAACGATGGCATTCTTCGAACGTCTAGATGAGGTAGGCTCCTAGCCTTCTATTGTTAGCATTTCATTTATATAGAATATTTGAGATTGTGGTTGATTTTTGGGTTTTGTTCGGTCTATTGTGGTTTTCCCCTAGCCATAGAGAGATTTTCCTCATAACAGAATTGGTGACTCCACTAGGGAGATCTCCTTTTTGGGGGTATTGGGTGTTTTTCTCCTTGATTTTCTTTCTATTTTCATGAGTTTCTGTGTCGCATGTTGCTTGATATCCTACATTTTCCCTTGCATCTGAGTTTCTTGGCTGAACCCTTTCCCTAGAAGTTTCTTATTTGGCATACGTGGTTTTTCCCTTGATAGTTGCATACATATGTGAGTTGTCTTTCTTTAGGGAGCGTATATACGTGTATGTTGCCTAAATAGTTGCGTACATCATTGTTACGAGGAAAATCTCTCTATGGATAGGGGTAAACCACAATAGACGGAATGACATGCAAAAATCAACTCTAATCCCAAGCATGCTATATAAATGAAATGCTATCAAGACAAGGCTAATATCCTACCTCATCCGGACGTTCGAAGAAGACAACCGTTGAGCACGTGACCCAAAGCTTTATACCTGCAAATTGTCCTCAGAAAACAAGATATGTAAGCATATGGTGATAATATGTAATTCTGTCATATAAATTAGCATAATCTATCAACATACACAAAAAATACAACCATGGAATAATAATTCAAATATTTGCAGGATATAAATTGGAAGAGAAAAGAGTATTTCTATTAAAATAATCAGTAGAAGTACATAGGTGACAAACTTTTGTAACGAAACATATTGGAACCAAGAAACTAAATCCCTCAAGCTAGGCCTCCACCACTTCAATACTCCACGAAATATAAGCTCATATAAAGGAGTCAATGAGGTTCTCCATCAAAAAGAGGGAAGTTCTTGGGGGCTGAACAAAATGAGTTCAGACTTTCAAGGATAAAGGGATGTAGAATCAATATAAAGTGGAATTTCTCCAGAGTGTCTTTGCTCTCAAAGTTGAATTCTCCTCTCAAGGCTTGGATATGGCTCATTTTATAACCTTCAAATGGAATTGAAGGGCCAATTCATAGCGTTTCCAGTATATGGAAGGCCAAGGATCATGGATCTTGTGACATGTCATGGAAGCCTACCATAATTTTTAATTTTGAGTGCCAAACCCGATGTACGTGGGATGTAGTGGAGAAACCTACGTGTATTGTTGGCCCTTGACCAAGTTTTGAGGATCCTTGGTCATGTTTGACCTACTTTTGGGACTTCGACAGGCTGTCGAAGGCGGAGCACAAGTCAAAGAGGAGATCACGGGCTCGACCCCTTTTTAGGGATTTTTGGGTTTCGAGCTTATGTAACGGGTATGGGGATGTCAGCCCATGGGTTTAGCCACGTTTAGGCCTAGTTTTGTAATGTATAAATATATGTCTAGGCGATGTAAGAAGGGCATAGGTGGGGACATCTATGTGGTGCTAAGTGCTAAGTGCAAGTAGTAATTGTAATTTCTTTGTGCATACTGTGTAAGATTTGCAGAGCTAAGTGCAAGTGATCGTAAGAGACTGTGGAAGGCTTTGTACTGTAACTCAGGGAAGGAGGATATAGAAAAGTGTGTAGATCTCCTGTCCTCCATAGATGCTTTATTTGGATTTGTGTGAACACTACACCGTTATGTTATTAGGGTTTTTCCGCGCTATAAGCTAAAGGTGAATATTGATGAACTGTAACTGCTAAGTTCTCTGTTAAAGTGTTACAATCAAAGATCTGTGTCCCAGCTAAGGTTGTAAACATTGGAGTCCTACAACCACCCCTGCCTTTACCTCAGGTGAGACTTCATCTACTTCGCAGGTGTTGTCGAAAGGGCCAGTAGTTAGGGTTTTGTTGGTGCATTGTTGTAGTGTTAAACTGGATCTGCCCCTGTGCCAACAAATGGCTCCGTTGCTGGGAGTTGAAACTGTGATTGTTGGGAACTAAAGAAAAGAGAAATATCCGTGCATAGATATGTTTCCATAGTGTGCAGTATTCTACTTGAATTGAGAGGCTCTATGCCAAGAAGAAGAGTCAGATCTGAAGAAAAGAGGTAAGACCTGTAAGCTTTGTGCTCTGATAAAGGTTAGAACGGTGAAAAGTTTTGATTGAAAAAGTAATATAAGTGGAAATTTTTTCTTTAGAAGTATGGATCTAGGTATGTTTGATAAAAAAATTCCTAGCTTGAAAAGTAGGGCAAAACTAGATGAAAGAAGGTTTGATATGAGTAGATCTGACAAAAATAGTGAAAGATATGTTATTCCTATGCATAGAAAGAATCTTTGGACTAACAAATGAATGCAGGATCCTAGAATGAAGTTTTTGCAGGTTAGCTACTACCATAGTGCACAGTACAAGAAAGGATGGGGATCCTTTCAAGGAAAAATAAGACTAACCCTTTGTTACAGTGTCAGAAGACCAGGACATATTGTTAAGGAATGCCCTGGTAGAACACCTAGTTGTCTTTGTTGTAAATCTATGGATCATGAAGTTTTAGATTTCCCTAGAATGATTGCTAAGCTTGATAGAATGAATATGAGACAGGAAAACCCTGAGGAAGGTTACAAAACTGATATCATGGTAGAACCCCAGAAAGAATCAGAGAATGTATTACTACAAATAAAAGAAACTCTAAATGATCACAAAAATATCAACTTATCAGAGATCCTCAAAGAAAAATAATGCATAGAAGAAAGAATAGGAGACTTCGACATTGATTGTGTTCTGGATGAAGAAACACAGGTGAATATCATGACAAAAATAACTTGGGAAACTTTAGGAAAGCCGACTATGATTCCTTCATTGGGAGGAATATGATTATTTAGAGGAAAGTTGATAACCCTATGTGGAAGACTCACCCAGATATCTATGAGTGCTCATGGAACTTCGACAAAGGAAGATTTTGAGATTGTTAAATTTATTGACAACAACACCCCATTTGTTATATTACTTGGAAGACCTTGGATTGAAAAGTATTAGGCTAGAAGAAAAGAAGAGGAAGTCTTAGAACAAAAGAAGCAAGAATTAAAAGATTTCATGACTAGGAGTATAGCACACTTGATTGAAGAATAGGAGAATAGATCGAATCTACTTAGCACCAGAAACTTGGATGTCGAAGTTAAAATAACACAAGAAGACCCATAGAAAACTGAAGTACCTACCCCAGCAAGAGAAGACATATTACTCTCCGACCCTATGAAATAATCTCAACAACGCGAAGTTACTATGCCAAAAGGAAATAAGAATCAGAATGGAAAGAGGAATACCGAGACGAAGAACATTGGGAAGAAGGATAGAAAACTTAGTAAAAAGAGAGAAAAGATAGAAAAGTTACAGAAGGTCTCAGAGGGGATTACGCAGAGGGAAGGTTTACAAGACTGGAACTTCGCTGGGATATCATAACAACGCAACATGGCACTTCACCATGGTGAAGCGATATAGCCATTGGAATAATTATAACTATTAGCCCGTTGACCTGAACTGTTAGAACAATAGTAATGGCCCAAAGACTCACCATTAAACCGTTGGGACTGCGCCGCAAAGGATAGAACCACATTTATGAAGACCTCTCATCTGTTGGAGAGATCCATTACATCACGTCTACTTAGACTGTCGACTGTTGCACAGAGAACACTTTTGTGAATTGTATCCAAGGCAACTCATTGCTACTATTTTGTGTTTATTAAGATCGACACCTATTCCATTACATTGCACACTCATTCATCCACCTGAGTTATCTGATCTAAGCGTGCATGTCAGATGAGCTCAACGTCGTAGAGAAATTAGTCAAAGAATTTCTCATTGATCTCATGGCCGAGAAAGTAATGTCTACAACTATTCATGAATCATTGATAAGAGGAGTGAAAGCCTCTCCATCCACTGCTCGTGGATCTGGACCATCCCGATCGAAAGTAGAGAAGAGAACCAAACACAAAGATGACCTAGCCAACATGAAGTTAATCTTGACCATTTTACGAGACTACATCCCGCCTCTAGTTGGTGCGATGAGTCGTGACAGTGTCCCGAGGGACTTCGATTACACCATGGTTGCTGCATACCTCCCAAAGGTGATACATGCAGTTAGAACGCAACAAAATAATATCACAACGTTGAAATTCAATGACTTCAACCTAGGAGACCGAAAGAACCATAGTATGTTTTCTCCTTACAAATACTTGACCAGGATGAAGGGGAAGAACCCAAAAATAATCCCCCAGCCGTGGACTATGAACCTCGTGCAGTCCACCCTCCATAATGTAATGAAGATTTCACAGTTTGGAAAGAACCAGGAGGTTAACGTGTGTGTTAAGATCCTACTATCATGTTACCATAGAGGCTACCTATGGCTAGACCGATGCATCATAGTCGATCCGACATTGATCCATAGGATCACCAGATTGAGCATGCAGGGACCCGACCCGCATGACTTCTACCCAGGGAAGGCTATAGATTGCGCATTGGAACAAAAGATCAAAGACACATATGGTGATGTAGAAAATGGGACACGAGGCTACAAGCTATATTCCATCTATAATGGTGCAGTGCGTCTGGCCTACTGACTGATCGCAGGAAAACTCGTAAGAAAGAATATACCTAGACAAGTCATAGGATTCGTTGTTGACCTCGTCGGGAAATGTGTAGAAGTACTCCAGATGAACTGGGTGAAGTACTTGTTCAACCAACTATAATTAGACTTCCGCGAAGCTCAGGATGAGGGATATGATTTCCAATTTAGTTGGCTCCTTATCCTCATTGCATTTACCACTTCGGAGATGCCAGAAGGTGCGACCTTCCTGGACATCGAGTTGTTTGAGCCGCTTGCTGTGAAGTTCACCATGCTCTGGTATTTGAGCGATATGGTAAAATAGTGGTATTCGAATGCAGTATTCCACATGTACTATCTCTAACTAAATAAGGTCATTGAAGTTATCCATTCCATGATGCCAAATACCCTGTACTAGTTCAGACCTCTCATGAAGTTATGCACAGATCGACACTTCATCTATATCACTACGTGAGCAGACGAACATAAAGAGGAGCTTCAGTCCTACTATAAGGTCACAGAGGAGGACCTCAAATATATAACCAAGGATTGGTTTGTAGAGCTCCTCATCCTCACTGACCCTGCAGAGATGTCTGATCCCAAAATTGACAGCTCGGAGGCCACTCACAAAGAACATGACAAACCTGGAACCAACAGAAGAGAGAAGACTAAAGAAGTCCAAGACCTGAGTAGTTCATAGAAAGAAACTGCTTCAGTATCACCTGGCTGAGGGGGTGATGACAAATTAGAAGAGACAAATGGAAGAGAAGATCAGCAGAAGAAAGGCAAAGTAACACCGCCAAAGGATCATGTTGATGAGGATGATCCCTTGAAGAAAAGGAAGATTTCCCCCACGAAACCCACTTCCCGAAAGAAATCCAAAGCCACCTTGACTAAGATGCAAACTGTGCTCACTGTAGATGACTTCGATTTCATCATCACAACTGTAGCAGATGCCTCACAAGACATATTGCAGAAACATGAATCCAAGCAGGAGAATATGTATGATAGGATCGAGGTTAAACTTAGAGGGGTACAATAGGCCCTTCAATAAATCTGTGCAGTATCCGCTGTGCCCCTGCCATCAGAATAACCAAAGTTGGGAGATGATCCTGCCCAAATTCGCAGACTTGCTGATGCGACCGAAGCTCACCTTCATCGAGCACAAGTTGAGAAATACTAAGCTACAGTAGCCCTAAAACAAGCCCAGGAAGAAATGGTAGAGAAACACTGGGTTTCACAAAAGGAGAAGGAGGACCTTCAAGCCAAGTTTGAAGAGGAGAGGGCGCATGCCAATAAATAAAAGGAATATTTCTCACAGAGCATCTTGAAGTCAAAGAAGCAGTCGATAGAGAACTTCACTCTGTTATGGGCTTAGAGCCAAAGGTAGAAGACCAATTGGAGAATCAAGTTGCGCAGCTCATGGAAGCTATCCAACAGCTACAACAAATAATAGTATACATAGAGCTACGAATAGTACCCAACACTCCATCGGATGTACAACATCAAAGAGAAACAACTTCTCGAAGCGTAGTTGAAAGAATCAAGGCCCTCACCATGGAATATAAACAAGTAAGTGATCGCAGTTTCCAGACTTATAAGCGACTAACCGAGGATTCTGAATTAAAGGCACTAGAGTCACAGCTCCATGAGACAAAGCAACAAGTAGAAACAATACAGGTGTAGTTGAAGCCCCTGTCAGCCATTGAGAGGATGAAGCGATCCCAAGAACAATGCAATGCTCAACAATAGGTCCACACCATTCATAGAAAATTCATGGAAGTGACTTAGAGGCTCCAACCAATACAGGATGAGGCTTGCCAACTATTCGCAGAAATTGAAGGCCGAAGAGAAGAATTGGAGTAAGTCATCACTGCAGCTGAACAACGCTTGGAGGGACCCATCAATGAAGCAATTATCCAAGATTTCATCGAACAAGAGGCCGTGGCACAACAACAGGTCGAAGCATCTTGAGCCAACCTCGAGGAATTCGAAGCAGAGCTACCGAGACCAAAGTGACTTGAGACGAGTCACAGGTGACTGTTGGGGGCCTGTTGGCCCTTAATCAAGTTTTGAGGATCCTTGGTCATGTTTGACCTACTTTTGGGACTTCGACAGGCTGTCGAAGGTGGAGCACAATTCGAAGCGGATATTGCGGGATCTCGACCCCTTTTTAGGGATTTTTGGGTTTTGGGCTTATGTAACGGGTATGGGGATGTTGGCCCATGGGTTTACCCATGTTTAGGACCAATTTTTTAATGTATAAATAGATGTCTAGGCGATGTAAGAAGGGCGTAGGTGGGGACATCTATGTGATGCTAAGTGCTAATTGAAAGTGGTAATTGTAATTGCTTTGTGCATACTGTGTAATATTTGCAGAGCTAAGTGCAAGTGATCATAAGAGACTGTGGAAGGATTTGTGTTGCAACTCAGGGAAGGAGGATCTGGCGAAGTGCGTAGATCTCATGTCCTCTGCGTAATTGATTTGAATCTATGTGAATACTGCATCGTTCTGTTATTTAGGTTTTTGCGCGCTGTAAGCTAAAGGTGGATATTGATGAACTGTAAATTCTAAGATGTTTGTTAAAGTGTTACAATCACAACTTTGTGTCCCAGCTAAGGTTGCAAACATCAAAGTCCTGCAACCACCCCTGCCTCTACCTTGGGTGAGACTTCATATGATTCACAGGTGTTTCCAAAAGGGTCAGTAGTTAGGGTTTTGTTGGTGCGTTGTTGTAGCGTTGAACCCTGGGTCTGCCCCAGTGCCAACATGTATGCTTGTTGTATAATTGATAGCATGCATATATGTGAAAACATATTCATTTTTGTCTTGGGGATGAACAAAAAGGGACTTCAAGTCTGCAGAGAGAAATGGAAGGCCATCCAAGCAAGTTGCATGGAGTGAGGAAAAATTTGTTGTAACAAATTCCCCCTAATGTGTGAGGTCATAGGACTATCTGAGATGTCCTAAATACATTATAGTTCTTAGAAGTGGAGTAATGAAGACTAAGCTAGAAGTACTAGTTTCTCATAAGAATATTACAATTCATAATGAATTCGCACACATGGCTACCAATCTGAATTACATTGCAGATCCATGTGGAAATATATCAAATAGTTGTTCATGGCCATGAATAGGAAATACAAAGAGGACATATGCCATAGGTTTTCATATTCATGAACAAGGCACAATGGAATCCATTCTCAAAATCAATCTGAAGATATCTGTATACAGTGGAGTACAATGTGAACTCCCATGATCATTGAAGTCATATAGGTATTGGTCCAATGGAAGACAACAATAGATGAGGAATGTTTTTATTGTGAGCTAGAGGTCTTATACACTATATGCCAAAGGTGCAATTCTACATCATGTGAATAGAGGATTTGAGTTCAAACAAAACGAGACTTCATTTGATTATCGTTCATTAAGGTATATCGTTAACAAAAATGAGACAACCCATTGATAATGAAAGTAGGTATCAAGTCACCGAGTACATACTACAAGTGTGAATAAGGGTGTTGAGGTCGAACACTTGAAGAATCCATCGATCATGAGACATTGATGTATTCCCAACTGTCGATGGTGAGAGAACCTGCCACTAATGAATGCAAGACTCTAGGTAATCATAGGACTCTAGGTATCATTTCCTGAATAGATGAGCTGAAGTCGATGGAAGGAGACCCACTAAAAGGAGAGAATTAGGGCATCTCTCATCATTAAGCACGAGGTATAAAGAAATAGCTTGATGATTAGGAGGAGCTTGGACAAATAGGATGTTCATGAATCAATGACCCTATGCATCCCTCACATGCACCAGATGCAAGTAGTGCATGAAAGAGACCCTATGAATAACAACCAATAAGGAAAATTTCCGACAAGGGGTGAGGAGACCACCAATAAGACTTATGGAATCCAAGACACTGCAAAAATACCAATGTGTAAATAGATTTGTTTTCGTCAAACACAAGGGAAATCCCCTAGTCAACGACCAATGAGGAAATGTCATTTGTTGGGTTCAAGGTTACCTACCCATAATGGAAGTAGGACTAGGGTGCATGGTAGGAAAACAACTTCTTGTGACTCTGAGATACACTGAGGGTATGGCCGACATGCAAAGTCAAGTGTTCTGAGAAATGGTCGACACAGGCTGATAGACTTCCTTTGAATAAGAGCATGAGACATATGGATAACTCAGGCAACACAGACTTGATGATACAAAAATTGTGATGCAGGAGGAATCAACAAAATATCCATAGGGACTGGAAGAATAACCAGTCGAAGGAGTAAACTCTAAGCAACTAGCTCAACTCCCTAATGTCATACTAAACCCAAATTTTGGATGAAAATGGACTAAAAGTTTTGTGCTATTTTGAAAGGAGACACGACTACCACTGATATGAGATAATAATATTTTCCCGCCCATCTCTTTTATTTTTTCATAGGAAAATAAATTCTATGATATAGGATAGGAAACATGTGTCACAAGTAAGTAACAAGTTCAAAGAAGTAGAACATACCTATGTTCAATGAAAGGAAGTGCATGTGGGGGAATGTTTCCTTTGAGGGTATAGGGTGTCAAGATGCAAAGAATATACATAAGGAACTACTTGGCTAGTGATGTAAATTGTCGAGGTAAGAGAATTATAATGAGAAATAAAGAACTGACAACAGGCTCAATAATGTAAGCAGGATGATGGAAAGCAATTACAACTTAAGTCTAAAAAATTCCTTTTTCGTAGATTTAGTCCCTTAGGCCTGAAAAAGTATAAAATAATACCCATGAGAATTCTTCTATCTAATGGTGACTAGAGTATTCATTTTTCATAAGTAGTCTACTTGGTCCAGAAAAGGGTTAAACTTATACCAAATAGACATCCTTTCAAAGCCATTTAATGAGTGTTAAAGAGACAAGTTCACTCGACAATCTTTTTGTTTTTTCAGGAGTTGGAAAAGAGATTAACCAAGACTCGAGGGGGAGTGATCCCATAGGTAATGGTTAGAATGCTTGTGAGTAAGAAAATGGGGTTTGAATACAAGGTCATATTGGGACTATAAGGAACACCCGGTCCTATGGAATAACTTCTGCATGGGCACCAAATGACACAAAGGTTCCAACTAGGGCACCCATGTTTGGTAAGTCTCTACCGATTAATAATGACACTTCAAGTAGCAGTGAGAAGGTTCTGTGTCGCTAATAAATGGAATCCTACCTAGGGTCTATGGATCATGGTCATAGGATGATGCAAGAATTAAAAACGGATTGAAAACCTATCCTATATGTTGGTGAAATAATATACATGCCAAAGGAATGAACGGGCGGTATGACGCTGAAAACCACAAAAAATCTCGGACAAAACCACCAAAAACCAAGTCTTTCCACTGCACTATTAGTCCATAAGATCAGAAAATAACAAAGAACTATATAAAGTGGGTAAAATGTTTCTACTAATAGTAAAAATAGAACATTTTACCATACCATTTGAGTTTTTATACCCACATAGTGCATTTTAGACCATTTTCCCCATGATATTCAAATGTTGATTATGGGAGATACGATCAACAGAATCAACAACCGTCTGGACCAAGTAAGTTCCCATACGCTTTCCTTCAAGTTCAATGGTTTAAATTCTAGTTTTACGTCCCATTTTTTTAGTATTAGAGGGTGTAACATGGAAACTAGGGTATACGTGGGCGACAAATCATTGGTTCACGTATATGACCCCATATTCTTGGGAAAATCAAAGCCTTCATGCCTATATGAAGCCCTATACACAATTTTTATTAAGTTATCCCACGTACAAGTCCATGAACAAGATTTTGAAATGGTTTTAACTCAAAAAATGGTTTCTCCTTTGTTGGAGGGTTATTGAATGGAGGGAAAGGGAGAACGAGGAGACATATGTAGCAGTGGGAAGCGATGAAAGGGCCCAACAAGATTTAAAATGATGTGGCCTCTATAAATTTTGGGATGTCAAGGGAATAAGGGTTCAAGTGAGGTTACTCCAGTTGTTAGTAAACTACCTAGATCTGGAGACAGATTCCTTCAACTTCTAGGGGAAATCATTGAGGATTGAAGTGGGCGATATATACTTTATCAAAGGATTGTCTTACCAAGGAGAGGTAGTGAATCTCAATGCTCGAGGGTTTGGGGGTGGTATGACTATGGAGGACTACATTTCCACCCACTATGTTGCAAACACATATAAAGTAGGGAGCCAACTCCCTATCAGGGAGATTGAGAACCTGAGCTTAAAGATCGTCGTGCTTGTACTAACATGGATTTCGGGGTCGACCTCGTTGCACCAGGCATCGAGGCCAGTCCTGTTATATGCGATGGGGTGTTTAAGACCCACTATTTATGACTGGTGTTCCTCACTACTAACTAACATGAAGAGCCAATTGACAGATTGTAAAGAAGGGTGAATGAGAAATTTCGAGTTTGCATCCATACTTTGTAGTTTTTTCTTTGAGAGGGTTCCAGGTTTGATCCTTGGAGTAGAGATTACTCCACATAGACTGTGTGATCTGACCATGTCATGATGGAATGACGTTATGAGGTGACTACAAGGTGATAGGGTGCCAACCCCCTACAATGATGATTTCTTCTTCTGGTGGCGCCAATAGGTCATATCCATTGACGACTATCCTTATGGAGGGATCAACTACAAAGGGAATCCTGACATGCTGTTAACACCTGGTTTCGCCTATGGTGATATTGGTAAGAAATGTTTTACATATTTCATTTTTTTGTGTTTTTCAATAAAAATAAAAAATGCAAATATTTTTGTATGGTCTCAAGTATTAAAAATTGCTTTGTTACATAGATGTAGTTCCTCGATGGCTAGAGGGATTCCAACGACATTGGTGGAGGGGCTGATTAGATGAGCTAGTGGGTGGGGATGCTAGGAGACTGCTACAAAATGTGTAGGGGAACCTATATCAATTGATGCACATGAATCCTATGGTTCAAGTGGAGGATTTGCCAGATGCAATGCAACGATAGGTGGTGGGTGTACCCTGTCCGTAGGTGCGACTCTTCTGGCATCTCACAAATGCCGTAGTGTGCTATCATGATATGCATCTGAAGCCACATGTGTAGATGCCATGGTCATTCTATATACCAATCATATATGTATTTTAAGGGTGTGAGCCCCATTTTGTGCTATGACACCATATTGTTTTAACTCGAAAGGATGAAATATAAAAAAAATTGGTCTTCAACTTTACTTATATATGTTACAATGTTACAATGTATGAATGTGTTTTCTTTTTTTATTTATGTAACAAATTCCAATCTAAAATATAGTTAGCATATGCATTCAATACATGATTAGAACTTCTATGCATGTGATTATAAGTAATAAAATCAAAGTATCGTTACAAAATCCATACCCATAGGAATCGTTGGAGTAGAGTAGGATCTCCCACATGGTAAATATCGTTCAACTAACATACAACTAAGTGGGAGTCCATGCGAAGTTCTAAAGATCAAACACCATGTGAAATGGAATCACGTAATAGCTCTATAACTATTCTATACTCGACCACATTATGCGTTGATGGCTCCAGATGAACACCACCTGAAGACACCAGTTGGCCCTCAGTTGAGTAAATGACCCAAGCGGCGGAAGCCATGTTCCATAGATGATGACTGACACCGTCCGTGAATTCTAAGTAAATCAAAGACTCCATTGACATCTTCCAACCAAGCAAAAACTTGATAAGAAAGCCGATGACATGAAGGAAAATATAAAGAAGTATATACACTAAGATACACTAGTATACAAAGGTCATGCCCAAGTTTGAGGGATCAAGCATAATACCTTTTAAGGTATATCCCATTTATGGGCTCATCCAAAATATTTCCTTCATAATATTCTAATTCACAGGATCCTTTATTTATGACAAGTCACACGATATAAGAACCGTGCCACATGGGGTTGAAATTAATTGCCCCCAATGGTTCTTTGGCTTGGTCATAAAGGAGAACCAAGCCACCCTTAGTGTACTCCCAGGGACAACCAAAATTATCATATTGAACCTTAACACGTCGTTTATTTTCTTTGATAGCTGTAGAGGAATATCGATGCTTCTCATTGAGGTTCTCCAGGTGCACGAGGAATTCTTCAAGATCGGATGTGTTAGGTAGGAGCCCAAATGCCAACTTAAGGGAAGGGATTTCACATTCAAGTAAAAGAATCGACTCCACACCATGTAATAACTAAAAAGGATATAAACAAGTGGAATTCATTACCATGGTTCAGTATGCCCAAAGTGTAGGGTAAAGCATCACATATCAATCGTATTTACTATGGCTGACAATTTTTTGCAAAATAGTCTTGAGATATTTATTCACTGCCTCTACTTATCCATTTTTCTGGGGATAGTAAGGGGAATAATGACCATTATTAAACTCCAGTTTTGATGCTAACTCTTTCATCATTTCATTTAGAAAGTTATTTCCATGATCAATGAAAATATCTCTTGGTATTCTGAACCCGAATATACTCTGGTTGAATATGAAGAATGTTGCAGTATTACCATCGGATTTAACGATAGGCATGGCCTCTTCCCATTTAGTAAATTAATCCATGGCCACGATAATATGATGGTTCCCCCCAACCGAGACTAGGTTACAATCCATAAAATTGACCCCCCACTTGGTGAAAGGAACGACGATGACAATTGGGTGAATATGGGTTGGATGCGAGTGCATTTTCCAAGCAAACACCTGGCAAAGGTAACACTTCTTGACTGCTTCAATGCGATCTTTAAAAATTGATAGCCAAAAATACCCAGCTCGCAATATCTTTTGGGATGTTGCAAGTATAGATAAATGACCACCACATGCCCCACTGTGAAAGTCATTGAGAAAACCTCGACGTCCTCGTGAGTCAAGAAACGATGTAAAATATTATCTACCACTCGATGATACATAGTGTCGTCGATAATATGGTAGTTTTTAGCTTGATGAAGTATACGTCATCAATCGTCTCTCGATATATCCTGGGGTAGCTTCAAGGTTTGAAGATAGATCAAAATGTCTCCATACTAAGGGTTTGAAGACGAGATAAGGAAAATATGTTCATCCACGAACGAATCGTCATGAAAAATTTCCTCATCTAGTCGAGGGAAGTTTGATATCAACTTGGAAAAATCTAGCAATTTATTAGACTTCATCGAAGCGAAATCGAGATCAAATTATTGAAAAATAACAATCCACTTATTGTATTTCCCCCTTGTGATATGCCTAGTGAGTATGTATTGAAATGTATTGATGTCTGCAACCACGGTAGTTTTGCAAAGTAAGATATAATGTTGTAATCTTTGAACAACATGTACAATGATCAAGGCCAACTTCTCTACGTGAGAGTATTTAAGTTTAGAACCAACTAGGTTTCGACTGAGATAGTAGACAATGTGCTCATGGAGCTCATCATCCTCCTGAACTAGAACCATACCAACCATCCCTTCGGACGCGACGATATAAATAAAATAGTCTCTATTATAGTCTAGAGGCTTCAGTAGAAGCACCGATACCAAAGATTTATTAAGAGCATCAAAGGATTTTTGGGCTTGA
This sequence comes from Picea sitchensis, assembly GCA_010110895.2. NCBI lineage: Eukaryota > Viridiplantae > Streptophyta > Pinopsida > Pinales > Pinaceae > Picea > Picea sitchensis. Next base: position 93,757 of record SNQJ01S0021899.1, on the reverse strand, counting down.
TCATCCCATATAAATGAGGTGTCCTTCTTCAAAAGATGCATGAAACCTTTAGTTAAATTGGTATAGTTTACTACGAATCGATGTAAGAAATTAGCCTTCCCTATAAACCTTGAAGTTGTCTGATGTTGTGCGGGGGAGGAAATCAAATTATTGCCTCAACCTTCATAGGATCTACCATGATCCCATTCTGAGTCACAATGAATCATAAAAGATGACCATATCTAATGTAGAAGATGTACCTGTGAGGGTTCAACCGAATGTGATAGTAACAACCACTCTCAAATACTAATCAAAGGTGAGTGGAGTGATGTACTCAAGTCTTGTGAGAGTGAGCAGCGATATCATCTAAGTAAGCTTTGAAAATATGCTTAAGATCATGAAAATCAAAGGTCATGGCACGTCGGAAGGTTTGTCCAGTATTTTTGAGGCTGAAAGGCATTTTCTAGTATGCAAAAGTACCCCAAGGAAAAATAAACATTATCTTATGTTGATCCTTGGGTTTGATTTGAATTTGATTATACCATGAAAATCCATCCATAAAATAAAAGACTTTGTTTCCCAAACACTCGTCAAGAATTTGGTTAATGAAAGGAGTCAAGAAGTTATTTTTAGGATAGGCCTTGTTCAGGTCTCTAAAATCCATACACACACAGATGGTTCCTTTCTTTTTATTTATAGGAATGGGGTTGGGAACCCATTCAGTCAAGGGAACTGGGTATATGAACCAACATTAATTAGCTTATCTACCTCTGCCTTAATAGCAGGGGAATTCCTAGGATTAATAGCTCTAAAACATTGCCAAACAGGTTTAGCATCCAGATAGGTTTTAATCTCATGTTCGACAATGTTGGGGTCAATCTGTGGAATCTCTTCATATGACCAAGTGAAAACATCTTGGAACTCTTTGAAGATATCAGTGTATATTTTAATTTCTTTAGGTGAACAATCTACATTGGCATAATGTTATAGCAAGATTTGCCTCACCCTAGGAAAACTTGCATAGAGGGCCTTTTTCCATTTCTCTATGCAGACTTGAATTCCCTTTTTTCAAATTCCAAAGCTAAAAACATGATTTTTCCACATATACGTGCCCTACCTATATTACAGCATGTGTATACACAGGTTTCACCTCTACATCCTGCGTACATCGAGATTTGTGCCCAAAATTAAAAAATGGTGTCGGGTTTCCATGTCACATCACAAGATCTATGATCCTTGGCCTTCCATATATTGGAAACATTCTGAATCGACCCTTTAGTTCCACTTGAAGGCTACAAATGGGCCAAATCCGAGCTATGGAAAAGGAGGAGAAGAATTCAACTTTGAGAGAAATGTTACTCTGGAGAAATTATTCACTTCACATTCAGTCTACATCCCTTTGTCCTTTAAGTATGAACACATTGTTTAGCTCCCAAGCTCGTCCCTTATTGATTAAGAACCTCATTGGCTCTCTTATATGAGCTTGCCTTTGGTGGAGGATTGAAGTGGTGGAGGCCCAGCTGGAAGGAACTTAGTTTCTCGGTTTTGAACTATTCTGACACAAAGGTTTGTAATTCATGCACTTTTGTTGATTATATTTTAATAGAAATACTCTTTTCTCATCTAATTAATATCTTGCGAATATTTGAATTGTTATTCCATGGGCATATTTGTTATGATTTTGATTGATTATTCTATCAAATTTGATAAAATTATATATATTATCAACATATGCCATTGTTTCTTGGTTGTTGAGGACTATTTGCAGGTGTATCTCTTTGGGTCAAGTGCTCAATGGTGGACTTCATCGAACGTCTGGACGAGGTATGCCTTTTATCTTTTCTGTCTAGCATATTTTTTTATACAACATACTTTATATTAGAGTTGATGTCTGTAGTCATTTCCGTATGTTGTGGTTTACCCCTAACCATAGAGAGATTTTCCTTGTAAGAGAATTAGGGACCATACTGGGGATAAAATATTCTTTTTTGGGGTCTGGATTTTTTTTTTCCTTAGATTGATCTCGTTTATATGGATTTTCTTGTTGTATTATTGCTTGACAACCTCTGTTCACTCCAAGTCTGAGTTTCTTAGCCTTCTCCTTAGCCTTGCTGTGTTTTGACACATATACGTGTGTTTTTTTTCTGACAGTAATGTACATACGCGTGTTTTCCTTTTGCAAGATGTGTACATACATGATTTTTCCTTGAATAGTCATGTGCATCACCCTTTGTTTCTTAGTTGTTGGGTTTGATGGTTGCTGGGTAGGTTTTGATGGTTGTTGAGTCTTCTTGGGTCTCTGTTGTGATTGTTAAGTGTCTGTGGAATGACATGCAACCTTTCTTCGGTTGAATTTTTGGGCGATGACTTTCTCATCATATTTTTCATTTGATTATCATTGCATCTTGGGCTGGGTATTTTTCTTCTTGATATCCTACTTGGTTTGTCTCTATTTACACACAATAGAGTTTTTATATCAAGTTGTTGTTCAGTCCTTGCATTTTCATTCTCTTATATTGAAAATACAAAAATATTAGGCATTTTACATTGACTGGCATTTTGATTTTTTGAGTCTTTATCATCAATCTTAGTTCATGTAAAGAAATATTTCATTTTATTTACAATTGTAGAACTGAATTGAGATTTGCATTCTAAAAAGCATATCATTTATTGAAAATTGAAGTTAGGACTTTGCATTGTATTCATATTCATTTATTTTACTTGTTGAGTCATAACATCACTCGTTTCATGACCACACCTTTTTGAGTAAGCATGGCCATTAAAAGTAATGATATAATTTAAAATTGATTAGTAACAATTTTATCTTTCTAGGGTGCACAAAATAGCTTAGGATTTAGAGCATTGGAATAGGATTTTGTGAGTAAACGTTTCCAAGGCTATTAAATCAACATATGTGTCTGACTAAGGGAGTGGAGAAATCCATTTTATAATTGGTAATATCAGGAGGCGCCACTTACACCAGAGTTAAGAACGAGGTCATGTGAGCTTGGTTGAAGGGATATCCCCCCGATACCTTCTTAGCGTCAGATATATTTCTGGGGATCTATTCATATATGGGGATCTTGCTAGTTCCCTTACCTCTGTGAGAGGCACTGATTTCAAGGTTTCGATATTTGTTACCCTACCCATACAGTAGAACTAACTTAAGAATGTTCGTCGGTGCATTGGTCATACAATGGTTTCTTAGTTGCATGACATAGGTACCACATAGGTTACTTGCATGGGTTATTCTGCAGGTACCCTGGGTCAGATAAGGGTCGGACAACACACAACCTTTATGGAGGATTACCTCTCTGGGGGGATTTGACTGACTGGTTGTTAATCCCACAAGGGCCCTTATAAATGATTATGTTACCTCTAATCTTTAGCAGAGGAGTCTTAGGCGGTGAGGCATACATACTTTAGAGAGGGAGGTCCCTTTCAACCACTTTATCCTATTTGTGTGCATATTGCTCGTTTGATTATTTTTGGTGTGCTCTTTGATTACTAGTTGGCCTTAGGATTTTTTTTATATCTTGAGTCTTGAGCCATCATGGAGCTAGACCAACTTCCCCACAGGTCTCGTCACTTGTTACAGTTACCACCTCTTTTTGAGTATTTTCCTTCTAAAAGGCGTAGAGTTATCAAACGTGGTACACACACCTTCGCTTATCATACTTGTGATCGTACAAGGATGAGTACTGAACCGAGTCGTCAAGATATTGTAAGCCCTTCGACTCCCACATCTACTATAGTTAACGGTACTCCTTCGACACCTTCAACCACAATGGTTGTAGTCTTGTAGGCACCTTTCATCACCGCTCCTGTCCTATAGTGAATACTCAACCTATAGCCACAAACTCTTTTGGGACTCTTTGTCACTCATCGATCTATAATGTTTAGTCCATCCCTATGGCCTCTAGTCCTTTTTCCTATGGTATTCCAAATTTTACATCGCAGTTTTCAAACTCCATACCAATGGCTGACACTAATGCTAGCATTGGACTTGGGGAAAAACTCCTCCTTATACTCCATTCTCATTTGGTGGCACTCATGTCCCTCAAACAACTCCTACCATTAGAGGCATTCCTCCTTTTAACCCCGGGTCTAATCATGTTTCTTCTCGATGGAGTAACCAACTTGGCGAAAAATCTACTACTCACGTTCCATCCTTTACACCCACCTCCTCTGTGCCGATTCTGACCAACATGTTTGGCATGCCGAATCCACCTTTATCCTTTGGATTCACACCCAGAGGAGGTCGGTTTCACACCTTGGGAAACCCCCAACCTGGGTCCACTCCAGTTGGGGGCATTTTTTATAACCCTCATCAAAACATTCCTATTGGAATGGTTCCCAACCAACCTCTTATGAATCATCCCGGAGGATGGTCTTACAATACTGGACAGAGCCATGGTGCTTACCAGAACCCTGGATGGGCTACAATTCCCTAACCACAATATTTCCAGGGAGCCTGGGGCCAGATTTTGTAACCCCATCTCCCTTTTATGGCCACGTTCAACTTGCCAGACTTGTCTAAGTTAATGAATGACCCCATGAGTCATGATCCATCATGGCTCTCCATCCCCACTAATCTTCCTTCAGAGATTCCAAAATTCGAGGGAAGGACTGGTGAGGATCCTAGTGATCACGTCACCACCTTTCACCTATGGTGCTCTTTGAATTCCCTTAATGACGATTCTATTAAGTTAATATTGTTTCAACGCACCCTCACAAGGGTTTTCGTGAAATGGTATATCGAGCTACCTAGGGGGGCATATATAAATTTTAATCAATTTGTTTTAGTCTTCCTCAATCACTTCCAATTATTGGTTTGTTACGATGCTTGCATCGAAATTTTGTCGAAATTTCATCAGTATTGGGCCACTCATATATCAGATCACATTCAGGAGTGGCGTACATGGAAGAGGTTCATCAAGGCCTATATACCCCAATAATTCTTGCTAGAGTGGTTCCTTAAATATCTCATGCCTTATATTTCGAAGGATGTTTCTACATCTGGGGTTATTTATGAGGAAGAAGTGATTTTTAAATCCCAATAGTTAGATATTATATATTCTCAGTCTAGGATGTTATATGATATTACTCCTGATGCACCGAGGTCAAAATATGAACATAGACAAAAACCCAGTCCGCATGCCGATGGAATTGTAGGCTTCGTCAATGTGAAATCCGCAAAGTTGGTGACAATCCATTTGAAACACTTGTCTCTAAACCAATCTGCAGGAGGGACAACCTCGTATGTGTCCTCTAATCCCACTCAATCGATGGATGGATGCTCCGTTTAGTCATCCACTATCCCAAATGGTAGCCAACAACCAGGAGTGAGTATACTAATAAGAAAGTACGTAATAATAATCGTAAGGGTGGGAAGAATAATAGTAAACCCAAGGAAAATGGTAATAATGAGAACACAAATAATAATGATGGAGAGGGAAAGAAAGAAAGGTGGAAGGTGAATTTTCCCTGTAATCTTTGTACATACGATCACCTTACACATTTATGCCCCAAACTTGCGGAAGCTGTGAGGTTTTTATCTCTACCACCCACCATGCTGAGTAATCCTTTTCCACATTACCAACACATGGCCTTGAGCTCCTCGAATACTAGAAATGTGGCGAGTGGGAGTCAAAACCCACCAACACAAGATAGCGACCGTTTATGCATCAATATGGTTAAATATGAGTTTGATGTAGCCACTTGATCTCACAATTACAATTCTCCACATATTTTACTTGGTCTAGAGTCTCCTTCTCCTCTGTATACGCCCTTAGAGATAAAAAAAAACCAGAGCCACCACCTCGTATTCCAAAAGGATTTCTTAAGATCTCTACCCATAATCGTAATGCCAGAACAACCCAGAATTACTCTATTGTTGAGGACCTGGGTCAAACCCCTTGTGCAATGTCGGCTCTGGAGGTACTCCATATGTGTCCTTTACAGAGGAATGCCTTCTTATCTGTGTTAGGAGATCTAGATCCTTGTGGCTCGAAAGTTATCAATTTTTACATCATAGATGTGAAGCGTCGCTTTGCTTACCATGTGGCATTCCAAATCCATGTGGGTTACTTGAAGTATACCATCAAGTGTATTATTGTTGATGAAGGCTTCACAACATGTGTGATGTCCCTGGTCTGTTGGAAAGCCCTCGACTCTCCAATTATTTCTCAGTCTCCAACCATGTTGACTTATTTTGATGGTTGTTTCTTCCACCCTCACGATATTATTCCTGCCTTTCCGGTCTAGTTAGGTGGGAAGACAATAGAGGTGGATTTCGAGGTGGTTGATGCACCCCTCGATTATAAATTGTTACTAGGATGCAATTTGACTTACGCTATGACTGCAATCATATCATCCATCTTTCGTACTCTTTGTTTTCCTCACGATGGGAAGATCATGACGATCGATCAGTTGTCCTTTGCGTATACTAGCCCCAGTGCATCTGTTGGACTGTCGATCACCGTGGTCAATAGTTCTTAGCTGGAAACTGATAACATTAGTGTCATAATCTATTCATCCCTTATGGGTACCTTTGACTTCATGGCACTGGTTCACCATATTTACGCCATGTCCAGTAGGCTCGTTTCGTTAGAGAGGTATGTTCCTGTCCGCACTTCATATTTTAACTATCCTTTGAACCTACCTTCATCGAATGCATGTTGTGAAGGTCAGTCACATACTGGAATGGCCATGCCACTATCAGGAACATAGATAGCATATCAAGTTGTTCTTGACTCTTCAACTGATCCAGATCTTGTTACCTCACAGACGGATGAGGAGGATCTTGTCCTGGAGCCCATGTGGGACACTTTGTCATATTGGTCACATGACTACCTTGATGATAATTTGTCTTCAGATGAAGATATCATCGAAGCCATGAATGGTTCTGACAAACCTTGGGATGATATGCATTATCGCTCTTATTTTCTCCTAGATCTTGTTAGAATCGAACAAGATGACTTTATATCTACTTTGAGAGAGATAGTCGGTAACACCGTAGTTCCAATTGATACGCATGACATTTATGCCAAAGGAAACATGGCGAGTATCTCACCTGCCGTCATGATAGATATATCTCATATCCCTAAGAAGATTGAAAATGTACACATTCGTGCAAATTGTTCGCCAGAAGAAATCCCAATCTACACGAAACTCTTCAAGGAATTTCGAGATGTATTCATTTGGTCATATGAAGAGATGCCAGGAATCGAACCTCAAATTGTCGAACATGAGATTAAAACTTACCTAGATGATAAGCTTGTTCGACAACGTATTATAGTTGTCAATCCTCGGAAGGCCCCTGTTCTTAAGGCAGAGGTAGAGAAACTTCTTAATGTTGGCTTTATCTACCTAGTTCCCTTGACTAAATGGGTATCCAATCCCATTCCTGTGAATAATAAGAAGGGAACCATCCATGTAAGGATGTATTTTCATGACCTAAACAAAGAATATCCTAAATACAACTTCCTGACACCCTTCATTGATCAGATTCTCGACGAATGTGTGGGAAGCAATTTTTTTTATTTCATGGATGGATTTCCAGGGTATAACCAAGTTTAGATTAAACCTGAGGATCAACATAAGATGACATTTATTTGTCCTTGGGGTACTTTCTCATACCAGAAGATGCCTTTTAGCCTTAAAAATGTTAGGGAAACCTTCCAACGTGCTATGACCTTCGCATTTCACGATCTCAAGCACATATTTGAAGCCTATCTTGATGATCTTGTTGCTCATTCCCATAAGAGAGTGGATAACCCTAAGCACCTTTGGATAGTCTTTGAAATATGTCGTCATTATCGCATCTGGTTAAACCCTCATAAATGCATATTTTGTGTTAGGTCATGTCGTCTCATAGGATTTTTAGTCTCTGAAACTGGGATCATGGTAGATATGTTAAAGGTTGGGGCAATACTTTGGTTGCCTCCCCTGAGAATTATTCTACAACTTCATCTATCCGAGCTTACTGCATCTCAGAAAATTTTGTGAGCCGATTATTTTTGGTCATATATCTTTAAAGATTGCGTTGAAGTGGTCAAGAAGTGTAAACCCTGTCAGGTGTTCACTTGGAAAATGTTCTTGCATCCAACCCCTCTCCATCCATTTATTACTATCGGTCCCTTCACCAAGTGGTGGTTGGAATTTGTGGATTACAACCCAACTTCGACTGGGGGGAATTAAGACATTATCGTGGACATAGACTACTTTACTAAGTGGGTCGAGGTCATGCCTACAGTTAAATTTGATAGGAATACTGACACCTTCTTTGTATTCAATCAAATTATAGCCAGGTTCAAAATCCTGAGTGAGATTTTCATTGATCATGGAAGTCACTTTAAGAATTAAATGATGGAAGAAATAACATCTAAACTGGGGTTTAAGCATGGTCATTCTTCCCCTTACCACCCTTAGGAAACTGGACAGGTAGAGGCCGTGAACAAGTCTCTCAAGACCATTTTGTAGAAGATTGTCAGCCAAAGAAAATCTGATTAGCATATCATGTTATATCCCGCAGTTTGGGCATACCAAACCTCGGTCAAGACTGCGACCGATTTTTCTCCTTTCTTGTTAGTACACGGTGTGGATTCAATCTTACCTATTGAATGTGAAATCCCTTCTCTTAGATTGTAATTTGCGCTCCTACCTGACACTTTTGATCTCAAACAACGCCTCATGCACCTAGAGAGTCTTGATGAGCAACGTCGAGACGCCTCTACAGTTATCAAAGTGAATAAAAGATGTGTCAAGCTCTAGTACGATAAGTATGTCTATCCTCAATTGTACATTGAGGGTGACTTGGTCCATTTATATGATCAAGCCAAAGAACAATTAGGGGTAGGCAAGTTCAAACCCATGTGGCATGACCCCTATATCATGCGACGTGTCTTAGAAAAAGGAGCCTATGAATAATCCAAATGAGAGGTTTTACTGACAAAATTTCAAGTTAATTTTATGTACTTTATGCATCGGATCGATAAGAATGCGAAATACATAAAATTCTACGAATTGTTGCAGAATAAAAATTATGACATTTTACTTGATGCTCATAAATGAATAAAGAGTTCAGTCATCATAAACCCTACTGCAAATAAGAGAAGATAACAACAAAACAAGAAAAATAAGTAGACACAATAAATTTTTAATGGAGTTCACCAATCTTTGGCTACGTCTCCGGGCCCGCTTCCAAATGGAGGACCTCTTTATTTCTCTTCAAATGCTCAAGTTCTCTTTAAAATGGCTCTTTTCTATTACAAATGGATTTTGATCTACTGTACAATACCTCCTTGTTTAGATGCACACATGCCTCAATAAACTCCTCTCAAAACATGACAAAATGCCCCTCAATTCATGAGAAAATGGGCTCAAAGCTCCAACTCTTTTTCACATTCCCTGCATACAAAGTACCCTCTCAAGATCAATAAGCCTACTTTATATACATTTTAGGCTCATATGAGAAAGCCCAACTTCCCACAAGAATCTGGCCTCTTTTTGGGATCAATTCCCCCTTCAAATGGCCAAAATATCCTAAAAAATGCATAATCTCAGCCAAACTATAGGGAACAAACCCCAAATTTGCATAAAAAATAAAAATAAGCCCAATAGGGTTGGGTGTGCATGCAAATATAGGTCATATGGTGAAAAGTTGTCCAAGCTCTAGTTCTTTGGGCTACGTGCTAGCGCCTAGCCCTCAAAATTTGGTCATGTGTTGCTATGTAATGGGACCGTGCCCCTCATATTGTGCCTAACCCCAGGTTCCAGATCCGTAGCATATGGGGGAGGGTGCTAACAAAACATGACCCTTTATTGATAGTCTAGTGATTAAGCTAACGCGCCCACACCCTGGTTATATGCCACATGAATAAACCTCGAGCTGGGGCTTAGCCCCAGCCCCCTTTTCTCCATTATAAACCATACACATGCCTTTAACTATATTAAAGTGGGTTTTAACCCACACTATAAGGTTTGGTGCATTGGCCATTGGTCCTCTTCCAAGACTTTGAACTCGATCATAGGTCATGGGCTCGAAACCCATGAACCCCAACAATATTTTAAATTGTCGTCCAGTGATAGGGTGCCACGTGGTAGCCCATGTCTGGGCCACGTGGCACCTCTTCATTAACCAGCCTAAATGCCACTTGTCAACTTCTGAGTGGATCTGCCCTATGATCAGTGAACTACTACTATGATGCCACATGTCTCAATGCTACATCAACATGGTGATGTCATGCTAACGCCAACATTGAATTTTTTCTTGTTGACATATTTACTTTTTACCTGTTTGGGAAAATGGTCATAGTGCGATAACTCTCGCATACAATGTCCGTTTGAGAAAGTAAATATATTTCTAGAATAAGAGCGATGATATGGTTGCAATGGAATTGGTTTCATTAAATTCCAAGAACTTTCATTTTTGAGCATTTTATATACCTAAGGAGCCTCCTGGATCATTCATCCCCACTTGGAATCTTTTGGACCACCAAAAGTCTGGGTTTACTCAAATAAGAAGTGAGGGTAATGCCTTCCCACTTGTCCTATATCATCCATCCTTTCTGCTGGGACAATGATCACCTGACTAATCACAACAAGCATAAAAACTGAGATAACATTGTTTATCAAAGTAATCATCCCTTTTATTGCATAAACATATGCATTCTTTGTTGCATTTAGCAGCCATACACCATTGAATAGTAGAAAACTAAACAAAAATACTGAATATGCGAATGAGAATGCAAAAACATGATTCCCCTTCTGAACAGGAACAGTAACCAAAGTATGTAGTTGAACCTCATGTTGTACTTCTTGTGGCACTTCATGAATGTTAGAAACATACTAAACCATCTCATGTTTAGCATCACTAACTTCTTGATTTGTTACAGACATAAGTGTTAAAATTTTTCTTTCATTTACCATTCTTTTCAACTACCCTGTAGTTGCAAAAGATCTATCAGTTTTTATGTGATGAGCACGAACAATGTACTGTTTCCCATTTGACGCAAACCACCAACCTCTGCCTCGACAAAGGCCTCTACGCTGACCTCCCGGTCTTAAGGATCGTTCAAATTCCCCTTTGAGCCGGAGTGGCTCATCTGATTCCCTGCTGGAATCTCTATTAAATCTCGATCCACAGGTCCTGCTCTTTCCCTGTCATGGCCTCTACATGCGCCTATGAATTTTCTCGATGATAATTTTGGGTTTCGGGGTTTCCTGATCCCTGACGCCAAGAGTCCCTTGTCCTCTTGAACTCTCGAACTCCAATTTTCCGATGCGCTCTTTTCATGTCTTAGCCCCTCCTGGCTATGCCCCTAGTCCACACGACTAGTATCTCATAAGACCGCAACCTTATCTCCTATCGGGGTTTCGGACATCGCAATGCCGAAATGCATAAACCTCTTGTCCACGGGATTCCCAATATCCCGATTCCCGTAATTCCGATAGATAGCTTTCCTTTCATTAAATTTCTTGAATGCTCTGATCTCCTCCACGCGTCCTCCTATGATGGACGGTCCTGATCGCTTCTCACGATTTCGTGACTTTTGATGCTCTGGAAGTCTTGTCCTTAGGATTCGTGAAACGCCGAACCCAGATGCGTCGGTTTGACTTTTCTATCAGGACTTTCTCCGATAGTCTGGATCTCCGCCACGTATCCCGACTGATGGATGGCCCCGATCCAATCTCGCGATTTCGGAGTTTCTGATACCCCGATGACATAAATTCTCTGTCAACTCAAAACCCCGGTATCCGATATACCGATGGGTCGCTCGATCCCCGCCACACGTCTCCACAAACGGACAGCTCAGATTCACTCTCGCTATTTCAAGACTTGAAATGTCCCGACTTTCTCGACCTCGAGAACTCCGAAATCCCGAACGCCAATATCTCGATAAGTCAATCCTTTCGGGACTTTCACCCTCCTGTTCACGAAGCTTTAACCCCCGGGTAACTCTCGACAGATCTGACAGCTGTCGGGTTGTTCAATCTAGATCTGACGGTGCAGATCGTTTCTTCCTGTGCGCTTGCTCCGAGGCTAAACTCCGCACGTCTTCACCCGATCCAACAATTGAAGGGTATCTGAGTGAGATCCGACGGCTCACGATCTCCTCTTCTGTGCGCTCCTCTTGCTCCTTCCTGGACGTGGAAATCTTAACGGTCCATAATCTGTCGGCCCATCCGATGGCAGCTGTGCTCCCTCCTGAGCTTGCACACTTTCCTTCTTAGACTTGGAAGGATTTCCAAGTTTCTCAAAGGCCTCAACCTTTGTTATGTCTCCTCTGCGAGCTCCACTATCCGAGTCCTCGCCTGCGCTCTTCAACGACGCTATTCCTCCTGAGCTTGTTCCTTTCGAATCCTTGAAGGATTCTTCAACTCATGCACCTCTGCAAGGTATTCACATGCACACAGTGCTATCCCTCCTGAGCTTCTCAAACGCTCAGACCCCTAAGAGATTTTATCCTTCTTTCTTCTCCCACAGATGGAGAAATTGGATGCCCTCCTGGCTATCCTCTGCCTCAAGAAACTTCTTGCTGAGTCTGCAGGGTGTTCAACAACCCTGTGAAGATCCCTCAGTGGATTCTTCCTCTAAATTCCAGAACTCAAAGAGTTCTCTTCTCTTGTGTCTGTCTGCACATGGTCTCAATGCCCACCTGACAGAGTATCTTTTCACAGAACGTCCAACAGTTCTGTCCTCTGGGCACTCCTTGCACCTTATCAATGCCCACTTGGCAGAGCTCTTCAGAATCCTTAGTGATTTTGGTTCTCCTTAATAACTCACAACAAAGTTCTTCTCAATGCACCACTGTGCATATGCTCAATGCCCTCTTGGCAGAGCTCTACAGAATTCCTCAGTGATTCTGTCTGCAACTGTGTTCTTCTCCCACAACCTAGCCTCTAAGGTATTCAACAACCTCAAAGGTCTTCTCCCGAGTTGTTGATTCTAGTTCTTGTGCCACAACACATCTTTGTCTGAATCTACAGAGTTCAGAAGTGCCTCAGTGCACTGGTATTCAGAGACCGCAGTACTCCGTCATGCCCTCAATGCATGAAACCTCAAAGACCTTCACCTGAAATCAAACATAATCCTGTAAATGTAAACCTACAACATACATCTACAACATATAAGAACACTCACAGACATTCATTCAACACAGAAATACGTGCAGGAAAAACTTCTTTTGTTTATATTAAAATGGAAAATGCCTGTTTTTACAAGGTGTTCCTGAGCACGGCCTATAACAAGGTCTTGACTCTTCTGTTCTGCTCTTTACTCGTAGACTCTCTTCTCATTCCACTAACTCTCAAGTCTATGCTATCTCTCTACTCAACTCTTACTACTAAAAAGATACCATAGATCTTTTACATGAGGGCTCTCTTCGAGCTCTTCCCTCCAATCTACCTACCCTATTCAATTACATTGAATGGGTTGTCTAGTCCAGCATCTGGATCTAGATCTCAATTTTACAAACATTTAAGGCCTTCTTATCTATAGCCTGCGCAAAGGCACGGCTTCACATCTCAACAACTTAATCATTAAATTACATTCAATTCAAGTTTTAAATGAGGATTGCGCTTCTCTTTAACACGCAACTTGAACTCGCTGACGTGGAGAGATGCTCCTGCATCACCATATTTCTTGAAGCAAGATTTATTTTCCTGCCTATAGAATATGGATTTTCTATCATAAAGGTTTGGGCTTCCCAAGAAAATTCCACATATGTCCAGTGGTACTATATCAAGCTCTACTTCATCAACATAATTAGAAGTGCTTGCAAACTTAATTTTACATTGCTTGGTTACTTGCAAATTATTATCACCACATATCCATCCCAATGGATATGGTTTAGGATGTGGCTTAGTTTCAAGTCCCAAATTATTTACAACCTCTTCACCGATTAAATTGGCTTGTGATCCATTGTCTACAAGAGTATCAATTTTAACATTATTTTTTATGACCCTTGTGTGGAAAAGTTCACCCCTTTTGCACTCATCATTTACTACATATAAATTAGAAGAGCTAGTACTTGCAACATAATTTATACCTTAGATTCCCATAGCTACAATTTTTGTCTCATCACCGGAGTCTGATCCCAGATCCACTTGAACTGTTGCAGTTGTGGTATTCCTTCTCCCTTGATTGACATACTTACTTGGCTTCAACTCAGTTTGTAAGATCCAACAATGATCTTCATCATGGCCTACCTTATTTCAATGCTTGCGAGTAGGTGTCTCCTTTCTTTCTGTGGTTGTCTTCTTCTCTTTCTCTCTTCTTTTCCCTGAATTATTTCCTTTCCAAATATCTGTAGAAACACTATCACCAACATTCCCTTTAATTGATTCAATGTGAATGGATTGTACACATACTTCATCAAAGTTAGAAGGATTTAACATAAGAATAGTGTGCTTGAGATAAGAATGTAAACCACCGATATATTTTAGTAGTGTCTCTTGTGTATATGAAGGAATACCCAAATTTAATGCTTTCTTACGAAATGTTTGAGTATAATCTTTTACACTTTGATTCTTAGCTTGCCTTAAACTTTTCCAATTCATGATTTCTTGTTGCATGTATGTTAATGGATAAAATTGTTTCTTCAATGCAGTGATAAAATCATTCTAGAAAGAGATTGTTTTACCATTTTTCTTGAGATCATCTTTAGTTTTGATTTCCCACCATATGAGAGTCGTGCCTTCCAATTTGAGACTTGCAAGTTGGATATTTGTTTCATCATCAACAATCCTTTGTATCCTGCAATAGACTTCAAGCTGTCCAACCCAATTATCCATCTTTTCTACATCTAATTCACCATCATAACTGGGTAAATTAAACTTTACATCAAGCTTTAATAAAGGCATATTAGAAGATTGATGAGTTTTTTTTAGGTTGCTTATCCTTGGAGGAATGTACACTTTCTTCACTTGTAGGTGACAAGGATGAAGGGGAAGAAGGTTCTAAAGGTCCACCACCTCCAATTGCTCCTTCTCCTCTTTCGGAAGATTCACCTTCTTCAACCTTTGGATTTATTCGTTGTCCTCTTTCATGGTAAAGTTCCTCTACCATGGATTTCATCAATTGAAAAGCCTCCAAGAAATCATCCTCAAAAGAATAAGGACCTAGCTTCCTCGGTGAAGACATCTCTTGTTTATGAGGTCTCCTTTGAATCTCTGGATTAAAATCCTCAAGTTGGCCTTCTCCTCGCTTGAGTTTAGCTCTGGTGAGCATCAAATTCTTACAATTCATGTCAAACCTTCAAAACCAAATGCTCTGATACCATAAACTTGATCAAAAAATGAGAGGTTTTATTGACAAAATTGCAAGTTAAATTTATGTACTTTATGCATCAGATCAATAAGAATGTGAAATACATAAAATTCTACGAATTGTTGCTGAATAACAATTATGACATTTTACTTGATGCTCATAAATGAATAAAGAGTTCAATCATCCTAGACCATGTTGAAAATAAGAGAAGATAACAAAAAAACAAGAAATAAAAGTAGACACAAGAACTTGTTAACAAAGTTCACCAATCTTTGTCTATGTCTTCGGGCCCGCTTCCAAGTGGCAGACCTCTTTATTTCTCTTCAAATGCGCAAGTTCTCTTTACAATGGCTCTTTGTTTTTACAAAAGGCTTATGATATGTTGTACAAGACCTCCTTGTGCAGATGCACACATGCCTCAATAAACTCCTATCAAAACATGACAAAATTCCCCTCAATTCATGAGAAAATGGGCTCAAAGCTCCAACTCTTTTTCACATTCCCTGCATACAAAGTACCCTCTCAATATCAATAAGCATGGTTTATATATTTTTTAGGCTCATATGAGGAAGCCAAAATTCCCACAAGAATCAGACCTCTTTTTGGGATCAAATCCCCCTTCAAATGGCCAAAATATCCTAAAAAATGGCCAATCTAGGCCAAACTATATGGAAAAAACCCCAATTGTGCATAAAAAATCAAAATAAGCCCAATAGGGTTGGGTGCGTGTGAAAATATAGGTCATATGGTGGAAAGGTGGCCAATATCCAATCCTTTGGGCTACGTGCTGGTCCCTAGCCCTCAAACTTTGGTCATGTGTTACTATGTAATGGGACTGCGCCCCTCATATCGCACCTAACCCCAGGTTTCAGCTCCGTAGCATATGGTGGAGGGTGCTAACAAAATGTACCCCTTTATTGATGGCCTATCGGTTAGGCTAACACGCCTGCGCCCTAGTTATATGCCACAAGAAGAAACCTTGGGCTTCGGCTTAGCCCCAACCCCCTTTTCGCCATTATAAACCATACACATTCCTTTAACTATAGTGGGTTTTAACCCACAACATAAGGTTTTGCACGTTGGCCATTGGTCCTATTACAATACTTTGTGCTCAATCATAGGTCATGGGTTTGAAACCCATGAACCCCAAAAACATTTTAAACTGCCATCCAGTGATAGGGTGCCACGTGGCAGCCCATGTCTGGGCCATGTGGCACCTCTTCATTTGCTTGCCTAAATTCCACTTGTCAACTTCTGAGTGGATCTTCCATGTGCCCAGTCAACTACTATTGTGCTGCCACATGTCTCCATGCTATGTTAGCATGGTGATGTCAAGATGACGTCATCATTGACTTTTTGCCTATTGACTTTTTACCTATTTGGGAAAACGTAAGAGTGCGATACATATCGCATAAAAAGTTCATTTGAGAAAGTAAATATATGGCCAAAATAAGTGCGACGAGTCGGTCACAATGGAATTGGTTTCATTCAATTCCGAGAACTTTCATTTTTGAGCATTTTCTAGACCTGGGGAGCCTCCTGGATCAATGAATTAAAAGATTATGAAGGGGACATGTTGGCTGAGCCTACGAATGGGATCTACTTGAAATTATGTTACGCTTGAGACCCAATATTGGGCGTAACTCTTTGTATACTAATGTAATTTAGTGTATATATCTTTTCCCTTTCTTTTTTATCTTCAGCTTGCTTATCGAGTTTTCCCTTGGTTGGCAGATGTCAATGGAGTCTTTGATCTACTTAGGATTCATATATGGAGCTAGTCATAATACACGAAACTTGGCTTCTACTGCTTGGGTTGTTTACTCACTCAAGGGTTTACTGGTGTCTTCAGGTGGCGTATGCCTAGGGCCATCCATGAATAATGTGTATGAATATAGTGTCATGATAGAACTTTTATGCGATGCCATTTTGTAGGGAATTCACTTGTTAGAGGTTCTCCTAGACTCCCAGTTAGTAGTATGTCAGTTGAATGACAATTACAGTGTGCGTGACCCTACGTTACTCTGATGATTCCTATGGGTACGACTTTTGGAATGACAAGTTGATTTTATTACTTATCATCACATACCTAAGAGTTCTAATTATGTATCTGATGCATATGCTATTTTCATTTTAGATTGACATTTGTCACATAACTAAAGAAAAGAAGACATTCTCTTCAATGTACACATTGTAACATAAGTAAAGCCAAAGAACCATGTTTTTATATATATATTAAAAAATATGATGTTTATAGTACAAAATTGGGGCTAACACCCTCAATATACATATACAGTAGATCATACAAAAGTCATGACATCTATGCCTGTGGTGCCAGATGAGTGTGATGATAGAAAAATATGATGTTTGCGAGACACCGAAAGAGTCGCATCCAAGAATGAGGCACGCCTACCACCTTCTGCTGCATGTCCTCTGACAGGTCCTCCACCTGAACCATCATAATCCTTTGTGTCAAACAAGACAAGTTTCCCTACATGTTTTGAAGGACTCTCTCTGCATCCCCTCCTGCTACCTCATCTCCCTGGTGCCTCCGAAAATGCTGTGGAATTCCGTCCGACTGTCGTGGACCTACGTCTGCATCACATACATGTATAATTAGTAATTAAACGTCATCCAAAAATATTTTTGTTTTCCTATACAAAAATAAAAATAAAAATTAAATATTTAAAACACTTTGACATACCTATGTCTTTGTAGGTGGTCCCTGGTGGTAATGGTATGTTAGAGTCTCCTCTGAAATCTATCCCCATGTAAGGGTAGTCATCCAGAGCTATGACTTGTCATCTCCACCAGTAGAGGAAGTCATCATTGTAGGGTTTGGGCACCCTACCTCCCCCTGTCGTCTCATCACCTTGGTCCACCATGCCATGACTAGATCACGAGGTCCACATGAAATGATCTCAACTCTAGGTCCCAAACCTAGAACCCGTTCAAAGAAAAGGATACACAAGATATAAGCGAACTCAAAGTTCCTCTTACTAACCTATTTGCATTCTGTCAACGGGCTCTTCATGTTATCCAATAGTGAGGTGCACATGTCATACACCATGGGTCTCAAGAACTCTACCAAGTAGAACATAAGAAGCCTCGATTCCTAGTGCAATGAGGTCGATCCTATGATCTATGTCAAAAATAAGACAACAATCTTGAGGCTTCGATTGTTTATCGCTCAAATGGGGAGTTGACTCCCGACCTTCTCGGTCCCTGCAATGCAATGAGCGTCTATGTATGCCTCTATTTTCATACCGCTCCTAGCTCCCCGAGATTTGAGGTTGACCACCTCACCCCGACGTGAAAACCTCATCAAGAAATAAATTTCCTCGAATTCAATTCTTAATGGTTTCCCATCAAGGTTGAATCTCTCACTATCTGGATCCCAGTAATCCAGGAGAAACTGTAGCAATAACACTTGGGCCCTCATCCCTTTGAGAGCCCAAAAATTATACAACCCGCATATTTTCAAGGCCATTTGGGCCCCTAGATCTCTTTACAAAAACATCTACCTCCTCATGTTCCCTTTCCCTCCACTCTAGCACCATCCCGCAAGATAAAATTCATTTTTTGAGTTAGCAATCACTAAAAAACAATGTTTACGGACATATACGTGGGCTGCAGTGTTCACAGTCGGGTATAGGAATGAGTATACGATGGTTCTCTTTTAGACAACCATGTGTAATCATGCGTATACGCAACCTGATGAACAGTAGCCCACGTACACCTAAAGTTCTAATTTGTGCCCTAAATAACTTAAAAAATGGACCCTAAATACAAAATTTAATCCACTGAAAAGAAAGAGGAGAGGAAGAGGAATTACCTGGTCTAGACAGTCATCGATTCCATCACTCATATCTCCCACAATCACCAATTGAAGGTCAGAGGAAATTAGGTCCAAAATCCACTATTTGGGAAAAAAATACAAATGTTATAGTAAATTTGTTTTTTTTTAACTATTTATAGCAAATTTTTACCCACTTTGCATAGTTTCACATAATATTTTCTCCTAATGGACTAATACGATAGTGGATTGAGTTGCGTTTTGTAGTTTTATCCAGGGATTCTTGTGGTTTTCAGCGTTATGTCACCCGTTCGTAACTTTGGACATGTATTTTCACTACCCAACATATAGGATAGGTATCCATTCCATCATGCACACTTGCATAGTCCTATGACTATCAATCATATGCCTTAGGTACGAACTCATTTTATAATGATACAAAACCTTCTATATATTACTAGAAGTGTCATTATCAAATGGTAGAGACTTACCAAACATGGGTACCCTAGTTAGATCCTCTATCTTATTTGGTGCCCATGCAGATATTGT
This sequence comes from Picea sitchensis, assembly GCA_010110895.2. Classification (NCBI taxonomy): domain Eukaryota; kingdom Viridiplantae; phylum Streptophyta; class Pinopsida; order Pinales; family Pinaceae; genus Picea; species Picea sitchensis. Next base: position 74,159 of record SNQJ01S0021899.1, on the reverse strand, counting down.
TTCTGTAGGACCGGGAGTCCCTTACAGCTAATACATGATTTATGTTGGACCTCATTTCTCACTCATAAACATGCTGACCTATACCTAGAGGACTGCCAAGCGAGTTTTATTTAATCTCTTTTCCGACTTGTTTTCAAAAAGAGAAAATATTTCCAAGTGAACTTGTCTCTTTCACACTCGTAAATTGGATTTGAAAGGATGTCTATTTTGTGCAAGTTTATCCCTTTTTCCAACCAAGTAGACTAAGGTTACGAAAAATGACATTTTTTGGCATTAAGTTGTGATTGTATCTCATGCCCTTGCTTGCAATATTGAGCCTATTGCCAGTTCTTGCTTTTACATTATAAATTGTTTACCTCAACAGTTTTGCATCCTCAACCAAGCAGAGCCTTGTTTATATCCTTTGTATGTTGACACCCTATACTCAGGAGGGAACATTCCCCCGAGTGTCCATCTCCCACATGCACCTCCTTTCATTGAGCATATGTAAAGGTTATAGAGTTTTTGGGTAAAGGTTATGTATAAGGATGCATCCACAAGGTACAAATACAATTTGGATACAATGATAGGTTATATATCTATGTGACATAAGTTACAGAGGGTTAAAAGTTTTCTGAAGAAAGAAAACCCTACTTTTCAGAAGGCATACACAGGCTGCATAACAGTTTGGTCGCGTACATACGCGGGCTTCATAATAGATAGAGCACGTACATACATGTGCTACAGAACTACAGGGCACGTACCTATTTTATTTGTTTGATACATTCCCAGTTTAGGTACAGGTTGATTGCAGGGGAATAGTATAGGTTGGTTTTAGGTTAGTGGTACCGATTGATACAATTGTATAGTGGTATATCTCACAGTGATAATGTGACAATGGTTCCATCATTTTACTTCTGCATCAGTGTGATTGGACGGGGCAAGGACAAGTGGTTGTAGCCACCTTTTCGGTTGTATCCGAATAACATAGGGGGTTGTTGCCTCCTTCTGGTTGTAGCAAGAGAATTGGGGAGTTGTAGCATGAGAAACTAGGGGGTTGGAGCCTCCTTCTAGTTGCAGCTCGAAAACAAAGGAAGTTTATGCTTCCAATGAATGTAATTATTAAATACATATAAGAAAAAATCATTCTGTGGTTTTCTCCCGCTTTGTGTTTCCATGTAAAAACACGGGTGTACTATGTATGTGTATGATTGCTCATTTGTTCATTGTTTATTTACTCTATAATCATTGGATTATAATGCTACATTGATATAACACTTTCATATTGTGGTTATAAAATAATTGAATCTCTCTATTATTGATTCACCCCCCCTCTCAGTAATCCAACATTTAGGTCCTAAACTTCTAGGGCCATTTTGAGGCCCTAAACAATGTTTTTTGGGCCCACCACAGTCTATCTGTAAGCTTTAGCTAGAGTGTAAAAAAAAAATGTGTATTCCTTGTATATACCTTTCTAACGAGCTATCATGAACCCCAATGGAGAACGTATGCAAAATTTACACCCTTGGGAAGTTGACATACCAACTACCCCCATCGGGGCCCGCAAACCTTTTGGTGTTTCATCTTCCGGGATTAGAGTTTTGTATTTGTTTTTTGTTAAAAAATCCTCTAGAGCCTTATTGTAAACATCATATTCATATTCTTTCAATTGAGCATAGCCATCACATTTCTTCTCAGAGAAAAGATTCCACCATTCTAGCGAGTCATTCACTCTGTAATTTTACAGTTTTTGTACATTCTCTCATTAATGAAAATTGTGCATTACTTTATCTACCTGTTTATTTCAATATCTATGCATATTTCATGGTTATATATCTTCCTTCATTTCTTTCTCAAAATATTCTAGATCAGTGGTATCAGAGCAGGCTACTCCTTGTCGTTTCTTAGTGCATGTCCCTGATGAGGTTAGGGTATAGAGAGTTGGGTTTCAATAGTTTCTCTTGAGGACAACCACTCTCGTGAGCCCAAGAAGCCTTCCATGGTGGAAGAACTGAGATACATGGTAGCAAAAGATCACATCAAGTTGTTGCTCGCAGAAGCACTCGTGTAAGAGAGGAACGCGATGTTGGATAATTTTTCCCAAATCCTTCAACGATTGCCAACAATAACATGTGCTTCATCACCAAGAAGTTGCTTTGGAGACGCTACTCCATTCAAGGTACAAGTTAATTTTGATATTCCCATTTTTTAAGGTCATATCAATGCATATGCTTTGGAAAAATGGTTAAATTTTCTAGAAGGTTATTTCTCTCCCCCATGTCAAACATTGGTGGGAAAATTACTCGAAGAAAAATTCCATAGAGGAGTCTAGAATATTTGGGATCGATCCCACTTGGAATTTTGTTATGGATGCGTTCAAGGAGAAATATTACCCCATGAGAAACTATGATGACCAGTACATGAGATGGACCATGCTGCATCAAAAGCAGGACCAAAAAGTGTTGGAGTTCACAACTACCTTCCATAACTTGCACATAAATCTAGGTATCAAAGACTCTGAGTGGGATTTGGTTATGAAATACAATAGAGCTCTACACAGGTACGTCAAAAATGAAATGGAGTTTCTGGACATCTCATCATTGGGAGTCGCTTATCGATATGTTGTCAAAATAGAGCATAAATTTAAACAACAGAACAAGCAGGAATTTGGGTTTGAAAATCCATAATAACAAAAGTATGGTAAAGATAACCCTAACTGATAGAGCAATCAACCTCAAGAAAACCATTCCAAGACATGGGAAAAAAAAGGTAATGGGAAGAAAAAGAAGGACACTGGGAAGTGGTGTGACTTCCAAAAAATCCCTGAATCATACTCTTATTTAGACAACAATAAAAGGATACATAGAATTGATGCATAACCCACTACTACTATTGCGACCGCAACAATCCAACTAGAAGAACCAAAGGATCCTCAGGAAGGGGCGTGCCTTTTCCATTCACAGATGTGGGTGAAGTGGACCCCGCTACATTTCATTGTTGATATAGAAATCCAGAAGAACCTCATCTCAACATAGGTTTTCAGGCAGTTGGTTTTACCGATAACACCACACCCGCATCCATACAACATCGGATAGCTTCACTGGGGATGAGATCTTCATGTCAACCAGTAGTGTTTCATGTCATACGACATCAATCCCTTAAAGGATGAGGTACTATGTCATGTTTCCCCACTGAAAGTATGCGATTTTATGTTATGCCAACTATATATGTGGAAGTGTCATGCTATTTATGAGTCTCAACTCCATAGTGTCATTGTGACTATGGGGGGTCATCTCTAGAGTATAACAGAGGTAGTTTTGACTACTGTCTTGACAAAATAGTTCCGCAAAGTAATATATCATACCACAAAGTTTATCCTCCTCAAAATATGGTAAAAAATGAAGGACTCTGCAACCACTGAAGCCTCAGACCAAGACCCTTCTATCCAGCAAAAGGAAATCAACAAGATTGTAGAAGAGCACCAAGATATTCCTATTGCACCTACAAGGGTGCCTCAACATTGCTCAGTGAAACCAAGTTATGATAAATCCCTTCATGTTCTTCATGCTACATATTCACCAACAAAGTCCTCCCACACTAAGGAAAATTATGTACCCAAATTCGTTAAAAGGATCCAACCCCTGCAATAATAGGTTCATAATAGCCTTTGACAAGCTAAGAAAGACAATTTCTTCAACAAGGAAATCATCTCACCAAGGTTCAAGTTCAATGAAATATTCCTCGAGGACTTGACACAATGGATACCATTTACTCCTAAGGGGGGAGGATTGATCCAGGTGGAAATTAGTGGCCACCCACCTATTCCACTGGCTCAAAGCAGGGATTTCCACCTTAGCATTATTTCTATAGCTTTTCAAATCCCAAACTTTTGGGGTCGTTTTGAGGCCCTAAACAATGTTTTTTGGGCCCACAATAGTCACGCTCTAGGATTTATACTAAGTGTGATGGAAAAATGTGTAGTACTTGGATAGACCTTTCCAACAAGCTATCGTGCACCCCAAAAAGAGATAATATGCAAAAGTTACACCCTTGGGAAGTTAACGTACTAACTACCCCCATCGAGGCCCACAAACCTTTTCACATTTCATCTTCTAGGGTTATGGTTTTGGATTTTCTTTATGTTAAAAAGGCCTCTAGAGATTTATTTTAAACATCATCTTGATATTATTTCGAATGAGTGTATCCATCACATGTCTTCTTAGAGATAAGCTTCCACCATTCTAGCAAGTCATTCACTCTGTAATTTTACAATTTTTTACATTCTTTGATTAATAAAAATTTTTCATTATTGTATCTCTTTGTTTATTGCAATATATTTGTATATTTCATGGTTACATCTCCACCTTCATTTAATTCTAAAAATAATCTGGATCATCCTGGTTCGACATAGAGAAATCCTTTTGTTGGATACGTCCATAACCCTTACCAAATAAAATACAATGATTAGATACAGAGAAAAATGAGAAGGTCGTTGGTTAAACGATGAAGCTCACAGATTCTTCATCTTCTATTAGAGGTAAATATGTACTTGTTCCATCTCTATTAACTCCATAATTCATAGCTAGACTTTGATCATGACGAAATAGACTTGGTTAGATCAACTATTATCAAAGATTGAGTAAACCTCTCAGATTGTATATTAATTGATTAGAAACTCATTCATGGATAAAATAGTTCAAATTCATTTCTCTCCTGTTCATGAGGGGTTTTGGTTTCGTTTTCAATATTTTATATATCACCATTTATTTAGAAGATTCATCATATCCTCTTTAGTGGGGTCGACGAAATTACAAACAATTTAACTATAATGCTTATTGTTGGGTATGTGTTATATTCTTTGCACAAGTAACTCTAGTGTCTGTTGCGTTGTGTCGAGCGCATGGGGGGGGGGGGGGGGGGGTGCTAGGCCCCCCCTTCGGGGGTTGCAGAGGGGTGATATCCCCCCCTATGTGGGGTTTTTCGCTAGCACCCCCGAGAATTTTTTTTGCCTCAAGAAACATGTCACATTTTTTCCTCATTTTTCGTGTCACCTCGATTTTTGTGTCCATTGTTGGGAAGTTTTTTGGCACATGGTTGTTTTTCAATGGTTTTCTATTTCTGGTAATAGAATTAGGGTTTTTGACTAATCCAGATCATTGGGTTAGGGTTTTGGATGTCACTGGATCCTATATGTATATTATATTGTAAACAATGTATTAATATGATTGCATATAAAATATGTTGGTTTCCCCGGTTTGGGTTTCCAGGGGAAAAATATTTGTGTAATGTGTGTATTTTTCATTGTATGTTTTCTTTTCTTTTACTAAAAATTTGTTTGTAGTAAATAATTGTACAAGGTTAAAATCTACATTTGGTATCAGAGAAATTATATTTTTCAGGGGGATGCCTTTGTGGTCAGGGGTTTGGCTGGGGACTATGATAAGCCTTATTACAGTGGGAGATCCGTGGTATTTATTTTTCAAGTGAAAATAAATGGTGAGAAGTTCAAAAATTGAGATCAACAAGTTTAATGGGAAAAGTTTTGAGCCATGGAAGCTCAAGATGGAAGATTTGTTGGTGGATAGAGATTAGTGGATTGCGGTGGATCCAGTTACTGCACCTATAGGAATTTCAGTAGATGACTAGAAAACATTGGATTGGAAGGCGAAGAGAACAATCCGACTATCTCTCAGATTCATTATTACTGAATGTGTCAGAGGAAGCTACAACCAAGGATTTATGGGATAAGTTGGGAAGTTGTAGCAGTCTAAGTCACCAAAAAATAAACTATTCTTGAGAAAGAAGCTGTATAGCCTGAGGATGGGAGATGGAGACTCGGTGGTAGATCATTTGAACACTTTCAATACTGTGGTAAGTTAGTTAGTATCTATTGAGATTAAAATTTCAGATGAATATAATGTATCGATTTACTGTTCCCTTTACTAGACTCATGGGATAGTCTGGTTCTGGCCATAGGTGGTTATAAAACTTCCTTTAAGTTTGACGAAGTGGTGTCATCCTTGTTGTTGGAGGAGATGATACAGAAGAACATGACAAGACGAAGCACAAATGCCTTATTTTCAAGAGGACTCTCCTAGGAAAGAAATATATTTAAGTCTAAGGGTATATCTAAATCTCCCAGAAATTTTGTAAAGGTATGTCGGAGATGTGGAAAAGAAGGGCACTACAAGAAGCAATGTAGATCCAAAGGTATGGTTGAAGGTTGTTCGACAACATAGGTATTCCAACAGAGGACGAACACCTTCAGTAACCACTCACATAACCATATCAAAGATCAACACACCGATGTTTTCACGTGGTAAAACCCCTACGGGGAAACATCCACGGCCCCAGCCAACGCGGC
>SNQJ01S0021899.1:0-67806 GCA_010110895.2 Picea sitchensis | reverse complement strand
ATTTTACAAGAGAGTTTCTCACAATCGATCATCGGAAAATGACCCTCCATGCTCTTTAAATAGAGATCATGGACCAATCGGGTGTTAAGCCATGGATCAATGGCTGTTAAGATCGAGGAGAGTCTGAACCGTTGGATCACTCTATGTCGGGAACATATCGTGACCGTCGGATTGCCTAACTACAAATGATTACTAGTGCATACTAAAGAAACACACTTTTACCTAACGACATATTAGACCAAGTAGATCTTAACTAACTCCTAAGTGTCTAAATATCTTAACAAAGGTATGTCTAACTGCTCTCTGGATTTTGATTTATGTGAACATTTTGTATATGGGAATAAGAATTGGGTAGGAAGGAACATTTTCGTGCAACGAGGGAAGAAGGAATTTTACAACTATTTCACAGTGATGTGTTTGGACCCATGTCAGTTCCGTCATTGGGAAAATTTGTGTACTATGTCTCATTTATAGATTACTTATCGAGGAATACTTGGATATATTTCCTCAGGAAGAAATATGAATTATTTGATAGGTTTAGAGAGTTTAAGTCTCTTGTTGAGAATCAAACAGAGAAAATAATTAAGGTGTTGAGGATAGATAATGGAAAAGAGTTCTACAGGAATGAATTTGAAAATTATGTAATAAGTGTAGTATATAAAGGCAGAAAACTACTCCATATACATCTCCACATAATGGAGTTGCATAAAGGATGAACAAGATGATGATGGAAAAAGAAAGGTGCATGCTTAGTGGTGTTGAGTTAGGGAAAGAATTATGGGAAGAGGCAGTGGGTACTGCATGTTACATGGTAAACATATCACCCTCATCATTGTCCTATGACAAGACTGTAAAAGAGGTATGGACTCGTAAGAAAACTTCTCTCACACATCTTAAGGTATTTGGTTGTGAGGCCTATGTTCATGTTCCAAAGGAAAACATGAGTAAGCTAGATAAGAAGGTTGAAAAGTGTATATTTATTGGGTATAAAGATGGTCTCAAAGGTTATAAGCTTTGGAACCCAAAAACTAAGAAGGTTGTGTATATCCGAGATGTGGTATTTAGAGAAATGAAGGATGTTGTTAAACATGAAGTCCTACCAAGTAAATAATAACCAGAGAAAATAGAGTTTGGTTTAAAGGATGATGAATCCGACTCTACAAAAGAACATGAAGCAGAAGAAGAATATCCTCATACTCCAGTATTGAGGAGATCAGTTCGAGAAAGAAGGCTACTAGAAAGGTATAATCCATCTAATTTCTATTAAAAAATTTCTTTTCCTATTACAAATGATGATCCTAGAACTGTCAGGGAGGTAGTGGATTCAGAGGATGGAAAACTCTAGAAAAAGGCCATGGATGTAGAAATCAAAAGCTTGGATAAGAATGACTAGGCTTGGAATCTAGTGGAGTTGTTGACTAGAAGAAATAGCACTGGCAACAAATGGGTATTTAAAAAGAATATGAATGTAGAAGGCAAAGTGGAGAAATACAAAGCTCGGTTAGTAGCAAAGGGTTATTCCCATGTTGAGGGAATTGATTTTGGTGAGTTTTTTTCTCTTGTTTCCAAGTTAATTTCTATAATATTTCTATTATTTGTTACTATTGCATTTGATTTCAAATTAGAAAATATGGATGTGAAGACAAAATTCCTACACAAGGATATGGAAGAACAAATCTATATGAAGCAACTAGAAGGTTTTATTGTGAAGGGAAAGAAGGAGGTGGTATGCAAGATGAAAAAGTCCCTGTATGGTTTAAAAAAATCACCAAGGATGTGGTATCAAAATTTTGATACTTATATGTTGGGACTTGGCTTCAAAAGAAGCAAAGAGGATCATTGTGTGTATTTTAAATTAATTGGTGATCATTTGATTTATTTGGTCTTGTATGTGGATGACATGTTGTTGATAGGAAACAACAATGAGATTATCCATGACGTGAAAACTCAGTTGCCCTCTAAATTTGATATGAAGGATATCGATGTTGCAAATTTCATTTTGGGAATGAAAATTAAAAGAGATTGAAAAAAGATGAAACTCTAGTTAAATAAGAGAAAATATGTCAAGACAATATCACATAGGTTTAATATGAAGGAATGTAAACTGGTCAAGGTCCCTATTCATGTTAGTGTAAAGTTATTTGCAGATCAGTGTCCCAAGTCACAAGAACAGGAGGAGGACATGTCTCGTGTTCCATATGTGAGTGAAATTGGCAGTTTGATGTATGCAGTTGTATGTACTAGACCTGACATTGCACATGCAGTGGGAGTGTTGAGCAGGTATATGTCAAAACCAGGGAAGGATCATTGGACAACAATAAAAATGGTTTTCAAGTATTTGCGTGGCACTTCTAGCTATGGATTGTGCTACCATGGAAGACCAGGACTGGATAGAGTGTTGGAAGTACATGGATTTGTGGATGTAGACTGGGCTGGAGATCTGGATCATAGGATATCTACAAGTGGGTATGTCCTTAATCTGTTTGGAGGAGAGACATGGTTGATATTGATATTCAAAAGCATATTGATATTCAATATCACTTTGTGAGATACATGGTTGAAGAAAACGAAATGTTGTTGATGAAGGTGGAAACTTTGAAGAATGTTGCAGATTGATTAACAAAATCTGTGAGCACTGAGAAGTTCTCTTGGTGTAGAGGATATATGGGCATTTCTATCCTATATTCTTGACTATGTAACCCTGTAACCCCCTATATGCAAAGAAAAAACAAGTGGGATAATTTTGCGTATGTTTTATATTCTTTGCACGAGTAGCTCTAGTGTCTTCTACGTTGCGTTGAGCCCACAAGGGGGTTTTAAGGGGGGCCCTCTAGGCCCCCACTTCGGGCGTTGCAGGGGGGAGAAGTACCCCCTACACGGAGGTTCAATTGAAACACCCCCTGTGAATTTTTTCTTCGGGAAACATGTCACATTTTTTCCTCATTTTTCATCTCACCTCGATTTTCATGACCATTGTTGGGGGGTTTTTTGACACATGTTTTTTTTCTAATGGTTTTCTATTTTTGGTTATGGAATTAGGGTTGTTGACTAATCCAGGTCATTCGGTTATGGTTTTGAATGTCGTTGGCTCCTATATGTATATTATATAGTAAACAATATATTAAGATGAATGAATATAGAAGATGTTGGTTTTCTCGGTTTGGGTTTCTAGGGGAAACTTTTCTGTGTAATGTGTATATTTTCCATTATATATTTTATGTTCTTTTAGTGAAAATTTGTTTGCAACAAATATATGTACAAGGTTAAAATGTACACTTATCATGGTTACTATTTGATAAACAATGGAGATTGTGTTTGATATACAATGTCTCTTTATTGATTATTAAGGTTAGGGTTATAATTCTTATGACGTATTTTGACAATCATAAGTATACTGAGTTTGCTTTTATTTTGTTCAATCAAAACAATATTAAATTGATGTTCTCTATTTCTCTCTGCAAATATAAATAATCCAATCTTGGAAAAGACAATACCCATCTAGGGTTTCTACTCTATATTTCATAGTTTTTAATTCAAGAGATGTATTCAACTGATATGAAATTTTGTTTGACTGTATTCTAGAAATAACCCTTTAGTTAAGGTCTCTTTACTACATACTCGGGTTTAAAGATTTATTTCTTTATTGTTACAAAAATGTATTTCCTATAATATAATAAAATGATTTACTAAGGAAAGAACATCTTCAAGAAAACCCATTTATCTCTAGTTCATAATTTACAACAAGATTCATAAATTTAAATACAATTAGTACAATTATATATTTATTTTTAACTTTGTATGAATTGCTTCTTATTCCGTACAACATCAAAATGAATATTTGTCTACGTCTAAAATAGTTTTTGCTTGTACTCAAGTAATTTCATTTCAATACGGTTCTCTTGCAAATAATAAAAGAAATATTCTTGTCTCCTTTATGGTTTTGTCATGAATAAATATCTTTTAATAAACAAAATAAACCATTTTTCTGGACTTCACTAGTTTACTGTTGTTATGCATGTTTCGTCACTTGGGCGAGAAAAACAATGGCACTTGCATGCCTGGTTGGGCCTGATAGACAAGACAAAGGTTAGTGAGTTGATTAAACAAGCCAAACACATGAAATAAACAACTAAACAAACTAAAAACAACTAAGTAAATAAAAATAGAATGCATAAGAAACTTTTAGAACCATAAACAATCAACCAATGACCAAGATTATGCCACCAATGGATAACTATATTAGTTGGCAAAACACCGTAGAGAAAAATGAAGACTTATGGGTCCCCTCTTACTCCTTAAGAGGTCTCTTGAGTTCCCTAATGGATAGCTCTTCTTACAATGGAAGAAAAATGGAAAATGATGAAGAATATCAATGCCTATTCCCTCAAGAGGTGAGTGGAATGGCCTATTATAATGATGCCTGAATACTCCTAGGAGAAAAGAGGATTCTCAAGGGAGAATTGAGGCAGCATAAAAATACTATGAATATATTGGTTTCTTAGTGCACCCATGGTCTCCATTTATATCATTTATTCAAGGAAAAATTCAATTGGTTCTTAGTGTGAACAAGGGGCCCTTTAGGGCACCCTTTGGTTTTTGACCAACCCCCATTTAGATTTTGTTGAGATTTGAAGATCAAATCAAGTTGGGAGTTTGTCCATAAGTGGTCGGGGGGGGGAAAAGAACCATAAATGTGTCATTCATAGGAGTGTGTGGCTTGTCTCATACACATTCACGCATATGGTGCATTGTGCACTCTACAGGCTTCGTTGGCCCACACACTGTGCACACACTTCCTTTAGTGAGTTAGCGCATGTCAATTTTTGCCCAATTTGTATAGTTTTCGCCTTTTGAAATGCATTTTAGTGCTACAGGTGAACTAATAGTTGTTGGCATTGTTGTATTTATGTAAGCATTTGCGTGCAATGTTACAAATGAAATTTCAGTGATAACAGATGCCCCCTGATGTGTGAGTTTAGGAGCATACGTATAGCAGAAATACATCAATGTTTATTCTACTGAGAGTGCAATTATATTGAAGAGCACTGAGAGGAACTGCAAGAGAGATCCGTCAGAGGGAGAGGGGAAAATGTGGGACCCAAATATTTCTCTAGGGAGAAAAAATAAAATCTGTATACAAATGAGGCGGCCATGCCCCATGCTCGTGTCGTGTAACTAAAAATGTAAGACAATAACTGATGTTGTATGTTGATGTAGATAACTACAATGCCCTCTTGGGTGGTTTGATAATGACAGATGGAAATTATGAATGGTGAACATACTCTGAAAAGAGGCAAGGATGCCTGTAAGAAGTGTCGATGACTCATAGGAATTGATGGCCTAATAAGTTCAAAGGTCTCGGGCTGGTATAAAACAATTGAAATAGTCGCATAGTAATACCCACTATAACATGATATTTTATTGAAGTCGAATGTTATGGGGGTATATGAAATCAAAGAGCAACTATGGTTCTCTCTATGTCGTCTGAGACTCCTCATTGTAAAGGTAATGAGAGTCAAGATATTGTCGCTCTTCTGGAAACTATGTTGATGCCGAAAAAAAGGGAGACGCGACTCCAAGAAGCAAAGGGATTCATTAAATCCATGGAAATAAGATCAGGAACTGATAGGGAACATGAACGAAGTCAAGATGCAGTGAGACTCAATAATTCCCTTGGTTGGGGGTATTTTTGAAGGATGATTAGACAACTGTAAAATTGTATCTAGTGTCAGGGGGACGACTAGATATGGGAGTAAATTATGCCATAGGCTTGAAAAAGTGCACAAACTTAGAGATAAGGGGTACATGGACTTTGGGATACTCGAAGTTTATGAATGATGTCAAAATGAGAAAAGGAGTGTGGATTACCCAACCAAGGGAGAAATGGGTTGCGGTTCCGAGAAAAGAAGGACGTCAAGGGTGACGCCAAAAATCTAAGTAAATGTTGGAAACAAGGGATTTTTACAATTACCAAATAAATAAAGAATACTTTTGGATGAGTGTTGCTATTGCGGAAAAAATGTTGGTTATGGAGCCTGATTATCTTCCTGATTCAGAGATCTTTTACTTTCAGTCATGCTTATACCCCATGAAGTATTTACACCCCAGAAGTATGTACACTCTACCATGCGGGGGAGTGCAGAGGGGGCGTACCCCCTCTGCGGGGTCCGGGGGGGCTATCCCTCTAGCTGGGGGGTCTGGGGGCAAGAAGGCCCCCAACGAGGGTTCGGGGGTGAAGCCCCCGAATGAAAAATTGCCTTGTAAATGTATATTGTAATTTCATTGTAAATCTAGACCATTCATTACAAGGTCGCGGATCTAACGATATAGATTATGTTAGGGTTTTTTTCCCTAGAAGGAAACCCTATTTTATGAGGGAAATTTATTGTGGCTATGGTTGATGGTGAATATTGCATTCTAAAATAGGAGACTGTGAGAGAAAGAAGAGGAATTTACAGTTGGTTTGTTGTAGGTTGTATCCCTTCACATGCTGGATAATAATAAAGAAAGGACCTGGCAATTTCTCTGGTGGACGTATCCCACACTAGGTGAACCACATAAATCCGTGTGTCTATTGTATTGTGTATCTTTTGGGTTTTGTTTCCTCATTTGTTTTATTTTATTGCTCCATGGTCCTGTTTTTCTAACAAAACCCCCCCTATGAACTACACTAGGGTTCAACATGTAGGAAGATCTAACCATCTAAAAGTCTCCTTCTCTTTAGACTACCCCGAATATACCCCACATTCATACAAGAAATACAAAGTAAAAAGATATGGTAACTCTACCTTAAACGCCGCGTCCGACGTCAATGCTTTCACCTTCGATTGCTCCTCGACTACAAGTCTCCTCCCAAGGTTGACCTGTATTCAAATAAATACAAACAATAAACTACAAAAATGTATCTCATATATGAATTAGTGGGTTATATGTCAATATAAAACATAAATCAAACATAAATATTGAACACATAATATTACAGGACAAAAAAAAGTATTCCTTTTATTAATATCACAAAGTTTACTTACAATGAGATCAACGAATGCTCCTCGAACTTGGTCCTGGCTCCTCTTCACCAAGCTCCATCTGTGCTTCCACCTATCTTTCTCCTCTCACACTTCTCTCTAGGGAAATGGGATAGGCTTATAATGGAGGAAAAAGGAAAGAATGGACAATTCTAGCACAAAACTCACAAGGTGGCTGCAAATTATTGGGGCAAGGAGGGGATGTGAAACAGACATAGTTTCACTGTTGTTATGCTTCTCTTAGGAATGAGACCCCAACACCTCCTTTTATATGACAAAAGGATGGTTATTTGGTTGGGTGATGGGCTATAGGTGGCGGGACAATTGTAAAACTACCTAATAGCCCGTAATCTCAACAAATTTTTTCCAACTTTTTAATTTTTGCAACATTTGTGGGTATACGTGAGTTGTAATGGTGCAATTATCATATGTACGCGAGACGTAGTGGTGAATAAAGCATGTGTATGTGGGCAGTAGGGATGCAGGGCACGTACATCTTAAAAAATATGGTTTTCAAGAAGAGATCCCGAGTGATAGCTTGACAAAAATTGTAAGTAAGAGGGACAAATTCCAGGTATGCATGTATGGTGCAATTTAGGGTTATAACAGATGCCCCCTAATGTGTGAGGTTAGAAGAGCATCTGATGGCCAAAATACATTGCAAATCTACACCAACGTATGAAGCGAGTGAGACCAGGACCAGAGTTCGAGAGGTGGCATCTGCAAAAATAATAATTGTCTCACTGAGGCGGGCATACCCATGCTCAGGATGAAATAAATCATGGATGCTGATCAAATAAAATACATATCCATGTCATATAACTATATAAAGTGTATCCGCGAGAAATACATAATGGATCTACATCTCAAAATCAAAGATATACATGTATAGTATCCATCTTCAAGAAGCCAAATGACGCCTGATGGCTGGAGATGAGGTCTTCAGAGCTCGAGAAATAAATTCAAGATATTCAAAACTCGGGTAGGAGTGTAATGTGAGTGTACAAATTCACTACCCAGAGGTCTTCGACGACTCATTAGGGAACAAACAAGAGGATCTCGGCGATCAGGCAGAGAACTTCATTGATTTCGAACAAAGACTTGATTGGACGTATGGGGATGGTTGGGCATGAGGGAAAGATAAAACTGCAGAAAGGCCGACTCAGGTTGGGTAAAACTTCCCTTAGACAACAACACGACAGATGATCTAACTTAGGCAGCATGACATTGACATAAGTTCATGATGCAGGAGGAAACACAAACTCTCCATGTGTTTGGAAGAATAATCAAATGGAGGAGGAAACTACTCTATGTAGCGAGAACAACTTCCTAAGGTCATATTAAATCCCAATGCTTGACAATAAACGAAAGGATGTTCTTTTTCCAAGGGAGACTCATTGTGATGCCATAACAAGAAAATACTTTTCCCGTCCTCTTTTTGGGGTATATTTGACTTTTTTGTCTTTTTCAATATTTAAAGATCTTGAAAAAAGAATAAAAGAATGCTACATTACAAAGGAAAAATGAGTGTCGCAAGCATACTAGTTCCAAGCGCACAGAACACACTAATTCTCATAGAAAGGAGACATGTGTAGGAAAAAGTCACTCGGGGAAAATTCCTCCATGGGTCAAGGTATCAGGTCGCAAAGGAAAAGTGCTACAAGGCTTGCATATAAGGCATGCTTCAGAGGTTCAGTTGAGAGCAACATGGAGCCGACATTAGGCCAAAGACACGGTGATACAAATGTGATTAACAAGGCATGATGAAACCCCCTTCAATGTATTTTTCATGAAGACAGAGAAGGTAAGCTCGGTGGTTTTTCACTTTTAGAGAGTCTGAAAAAGCATAAAAGAAGACTCCGTTGGGGTACCTATTTCGACAATAGTCTAGTTGGTTTGAAAAAGGGGTAAACTAGCATAAAAATACGTCTATTCAAAACCATTTTAACGAGTGTGGCAAAGACAAGATCACTCGGAAAATATTTTCAATTTTAAGGAGTCTGAAAAGAGCTTAACTATGGACTCACAACCTTTTTCTAGATTTAGTCCCCTTAGCACGAAAAATTATAAACTTTACTTAGGAGAACTCTCTTGGTGAGACGAATCTCCCGAGGTGTACCTTTTTCCTCCTTAATCTATAGGCCAGAAAAAGGGGTAAACTCATGCCAATAGATGTTTTTCTTAACCAATTAATGAGTGTGAAAGAACAAGGTCACTCGACGATCTTTTCAATTTTAAGGAGTATGAAAAGAGCTTAACTATGGACTCCGTATAATGTGTTCTTCTGGACCAATTAATGAGTGTGAAAGAACAAGGTCACTCGACAATATTTTCAATTTTAGTGAGTTTGAAAAGAGCTTAACTATGGACTTCATGGAGGTTCCTTTTTTGTAAATTTAGTCCCTTAGGCCCGAAAAAGGGTTAAACGTATACCTGAGAATACTCTTCTAGCGAACCAAAGTTCCTAGAGAGTACATTTGTTCATAAAATTGACCATTCGAATCGAAAAATGGGTAAACTACCGCGAGATAGACATGCCTTCAAATTTTAGTTTGGCGAGCATGAAGGACAACAAGATCGCTCGACAATATTTTCATGTTTAGAGAGTCTGAAAAGGGCTTAAAAGAAGACTCCAGGGGGCTACGACTCATGTATGAAACTGGTTCAGGTAGAGCCCACTGCTAGGCTCAGACGAAGATTCTCTTCTATAGTCAACTTGGAAAGTCTCCTAAAAGGGAAGAAAACACAAACCATGGTGTAATTCCTCCCACGATATAGAAACCATAGTCATGGCTTCAAGGATAGCCTCATTTGAAGGAAATTCAAAATCCGAGAAATCACACAAACAAGGGTCGACAGTCCTAAAGGGTGAAGTAAACTGACCATATTCCATATGAGGATGGAGGTTCTGGCCAGGACCGAAAGAGTCTATCAACGAAGAATCACAAGCACAAGGGCTTGAGGATCTACATATAGTGAGATCAGACTCAATATCACTTGGACCTAGAGGGGGAAGCAAGGGCTCCCATGACCCCATTGGATAAACCAATGGATCAATCTCTGATACCAAGTCTCTGGAAGGAAAACAGGATTGCACATATTCCTGATCAGAAGCAATTGAACATCGAGGATAAGATGCCACATAATTAACCCGTGGCGGGGTAGAGTCTACACGAACACTAGGAACATATAAAGGGGCATCCTAAACTAACGTCGAATTAGGATGGTCATTATCAGATTCCATCTGGTTGATAGTGACAATGATTCCATTACTAGAGAAATGCATCACCCGAAAGAGTGTAGACACCACATTGTTCTTAACATATACATAATCATGCCCAAGAAGAATATTGAAATCTAACAGGCCTTGCGCCACTATAACATTGACAAGGACAATATTCCCACCTAATGAGATAGGAAACTGAGGAAGAACTCCCAAATATTCACTAAGACGTTTGTCAAAATCCAATAGCTCATGCAAAGCAGACACAAGCTCGGGAGATCCCAAGACTTTCCAAACCGAGGATAAAATACTTACAGAGGCTCCTTCATCCACAATACATCGATAAGTGTTTGTTGAATTAACTTCAACCCTTATTTGAAAAGGTGCAGAAGAAGGAAGACGAGGCTTAGCAAGGTCATTCCAATCAAAGGAAACAATTATGACAGTTTACTTGATGCTCATAAATGAATAAAGATTTCAATCATCATAAAACTTGCTACAAATAAGAGAACATAACAACAAAACAATAAAAATAAGTAGACACAAGAACTTGTTAACGGAGTTCACCAATCTTTGGCTACGTCTCTGGGCTCGCTTCCAAGTGGATGACCCCTTTATTGCTCTTCAAATGCTCAAGGTCTCTTTACAATGGCTCTTTGCTATTACAAAAGGCTTCTGATCTATTGTACAAGACCTCCTTGTGAAAATGCACACATGCCTCAATAAACTCCACTCAAAACATGAAAAAATTCCCCTCAATTCATGAGAAAATGGGCTCAAAACTCCAACTCTTCTTCACATTCCCTGCATACAAAGTACCCTCTCAAGATCAATAAGCATGGTTTATATACTTTTTAGGCTCAGATGAGGAAGCACAACTTCCCACAAGAATCTGGCCTCTTTTTGGGATCAAATCCCCCTTCAAATGGCCAAAATATCCTCAAAAATCCCCAATCTCGGCCAAACTATAGGGAAAAAAACCCAACTGTGCATAAAAAATAAAAATAATCCCAATAGGGTTGGGCGCACGTGAAAATATAGGTCATATGGTGAAAATGTTGCCAAGCTCCATCCCTTTGGGCTACGTGTTGGCCCCTATCCCTCAAACTTTGGTCATGTGTTTCTATGTAATGGGACTATGCCCCTCATATCGTGCCTAACCCCAGGTTCCAACTTCGTAGCATATGGTGGAAGGTGTTAACAAAATGCACCCCTTTAATGATGGTCTAGCAGTTAAGCTAACACACCCGTTCCCTGGTTATATGAAACAAGAATAAACCCCGGACTAGGGCTTAGCCCCAACCCCCTTTTCGCCATTATAAACCACACACATGCCTTTAACTATATTAAAGTGGGTTTTAACCCACAACATAACGTTTGGTGCATTAGCAATTGGTCCTCTTCCAAGACTTTTCACTCGATCATAGGTCATGGGCTCGAAACCCATGAACACCAACAACATTTTAAACTTCCATCCAGTGATAGGGTGCCACGTGGTAGCCCATGTCTGGGCCATGTGGCACCTCTTCATTTTCCTGCCTAAATGCCACTTGTCAACTTCTGAGTGGATCTTCCCTATGCCCAGTGAAATACTGCTATGATGCCACATGTCTCAATGCTACGTCAGCATTGACTTTTTTCTTATTGACATGTTGACCTTTTACCTATTTGGGAAAATGGTCAAAGTGCAATAAATATCGCATACAATGTCCATTTGAGAAAGTAAATATATGGTCGTAATTAGCGCGATGAGACGGTTGCAATGGAATTAGTTTCATTCAATTCCAAAAAAATTCATTTTTGAGCATTTTCTGGACTTAGGGATCCTCCTGGATCATTCCTCCCCACTTGGAATCTTTTGGACCACCAAAAGTCTAGTTTTACTCAGATAAGAAGTTAAGGTAATGCCTCCCCACTTGTGCTATATCATCCACCCTTTCTGTTGGGAAAATGATCACCTGACTAATCACAACAAACATAAAAACTGAGATAACATTGTTTATCAAAGTAATCATCCATTTTATTTCACAATCATCTACATTCTTTGTTGCATTTAGCATCCATACACCACTGAATAGTAGAAAAACTAAACAACAATATTGAATATGAAAATGATAATGCAAAAACATGCTTCCCCTTCTGAACAAGAACAATAACCAAAGTATGTAGTTGAACCTCATGTTGTACTTCTTGTGACACTTCATGATTGTTAGAAACATATTGAACCATCTCATTTTTAGCATCACTAACTTCCTGATTTTTTACAGACATAAGTGTTAAACTTTTGTTTGCATTTACCATTATTTTCAACTACCCTGTAGTTGCAAAGGATCTATCAGTTTTTATGCGATGAGCATGAACAATGTACTCTTTCCCATCTTTCTTGAAGCAATATTTATTTTCCTCCCTGTAGAATATGGATTTTCTATTATAAAGGTATGGGCTTCCTAGGACAATTCCACATATGTCTAGTGGTACTATATCAATCTCTACTTCATCAACATAATTAGAAGTGATTGCAATCTTAATTTTACATTGCTTGGTTACTTGCAAATTATTATCACCACATATCCATCCCAATGGATATGGTCTAGGGTGTGGCTTAGTTTCATGTCCCAAATTATTTACAACCTCTTCACTAATTAAATTGTCTTGTATCCACTATCTACAAGAGTATCAATTTTGACATTATTTTTTATGACCCTTATGTGGAAAAATTCACCCCTTTTACACTCATCATTTACTACATATGGATTAGAAGAGCTAGTACTTGCAACACAATTTATACCTCAGATTCCCATAGCTACAATTTTTGTCTCATCACCGGAGTATGATCTCAGATCCACTTGAACTGTTTTAGTTGTGGTATTCTTTCTTCCTTGATTGACATACTTATTTGGCTTCAACTCAGTATGTAATATCCAACAATGATCTTCATCGTGGCCTACCTTCTTGCAATGCTTGTGAGTAGGTGTCTCCTTTATTTCGGTGGTCGTCTTCTTCTCTTTCTCTTTTATTTTCCCTGAATCCTTTCCTTTCCAAATATCTGTAGAAACACTATCACCAACATTCCCTTTAATTGATTCAATGTGAATGTCTTGTACACATACTTCATCAAACTTAGAAGGATTTAACATAAGAATATTGTGCTTGAGATAAGAATGTAAACCGCCAATATATTTTAGTAGTGTCTCTTGTGTATATAAAGGAATACCCAAATTTAATGCTTTGTTATGAAATGTTTGAGTGTAATCTTGTACACTTTGATTCTTATCTTGCCTTAAACATTTCCAATTCATCATTTCCTGCTGCATGTATGCTAATGGATAAAATTGTTTCTTCAATGCAGTGATAAAATCATTCCAGGAAGAGATTCTTTTACCATTTTTCTTGAGATCATATTTAGTTTTGATTTCCCACCATATCGGAGCCGTGCCTCCCAATTTGAGACTTGCAAGTTGGATATTTGTTTCATCATCAACAATCCTTTGTATCCCGCAATAGACTTCAAGTTGTCTAACCCAATTATCTAGCTTTTCTATATCTAATTGACCATCATAAGTGGGTAAATTAAACTTTACATCAAGCTTTAATAAAGGCATACCAAAAGATTGATGAGTTTTTTTAGGTTTCTTATCCTTGTAGGAATGTACACTTGCTTCGCTTGTAGGTGACGAGGATGAAGGGGAAGAAGGTTCTAAAGGTCCACCACCTCCAACTCATCCTTCTGCTCTTTCAGAAGATTCACCTTCTTCAACCTTTGGATTTATTTGTTGTCCTCTTTCATGGTAAAGTTCCTCTACCATGGCTTTCATCAATTGAAAAGCCTCGAAGAAATTGTCCTCAGAAGCATAAGGACCGAGCTTCCTCGGTGAAGACATCTCTTGTTTATGAGGTCTCATTTGAATCTCTGGATTAAAAGCCTCAAATTGGCCTTTTACTCGCTTGAGTTTGGCTCTAGTGAGAATCCAATGCTTACAATTCCTATCAAACCTTCAAAACCAATGCTCTGATACCATAAACTTGATAAAAAATGAGAGGTTTTGCTGACAAAATTACAAGTTAAGTTTATGTACTGTATGCATCAGATCGATAAGAATGTGAAATACATTAAATTCTACGAATTGTTGCGGAATAACAATTATGACATTTTACTTGATGCTCATAAATGGATAAAGATTTCAGTCATCATAGACCATATTGCAAATAAGAGAAGATAACAAAAAAATAATAAAAAGAAGTAGACACAAGAACTTGTTAACAGAGTTCACCAATCTTTGGCTACGTCTCTAAGCCCGCTTCCAAGGGGAGGACCTCTTTATTTCTCTTCAAATGCTCAAGTTATCTTTACAATGGCTCTTTGTTGTTACAAAAGCATTATGATATGTTGTACAATACCTCCTTGTGCAGATGCACACATGCCTCAATAAACTCCTATCAAAACATGACAAAATTTCCCTCAATTCATGAGAAAATGGGCTCAAAACTCCAACTCTTCTTCACATTCCCTGCATACAAAGTACCCTCTCAAGCTCAATAAGCATGGTTTATATATTTTTTAGGCTCAGATGAGGAAGCCCAACTTCCCACAAGAATTTGACCTCTGTTTGGGATCAAATCCCCCTTCAAATGTCCAAAAGATCCTAAAAAATGCCCAATCCGGGCCAAACTATAGGGAAAAAACCCCAACTGTGCATAAAAATCAAAATAAGCCCAATAGGGTTGGGTGCGTGCACAAATATAGGTCGTATGGTGAAAATGTGGACAAGAGCTGACCCTTTGGGCTGTGCGTTGGCCCCTATCCCTCAAACTTTGGTCATGTGTTGCTATGTAATGGGACCACGCCCCTCATATCGTGCCTAACCCCAGGTTCGATCTCCGTAGCATATGGTGGAGGGTGCTAAAAAAATGTGCCCCTTTATTGATGGTCTAGTGGTTAAGATAACAAGCTTATTCCCTGGTTATATGCCACAAGAAGAAATCTTGGTTTGGGCTTAGCCCTAGCCCCCTTTTCGCCATTATAAACCATACACATGCCTTTAAGTATATTAAAGGGGGTTTTAACCCACAACATAAGGTTTGGCGCATTGGTCATTGTTCCTCTTCCAATACTTTGCGCTCAATCATAGGTCATGAGTTTAAAACCCATGAATCCCAACAATATTTTAAACTTCCATTCAGTGATAGGGTGCCACGTGGCAGCCCATGTCTGGGCCATGTGGCACCTCTTCATTTTCCTGCCTAAATTCCACTTGTCAACTTCTGAGTGGATCTTCCGTGTGCCCAGTAAACTGTTGTTGTGCTGCCACATGTCTCAATGATACACCAGCATGGTGATGTCATGCTGACATCATCATTGACGTTTTTCATGTTGACCTGTTGAATTTTTACCTATTTGGGAAAATGGTCAGAGTGCGATAACTCTCGCATACAACGTTCATTTGAGAAAGTAAATATATGGCCAACATAAGTGAGACGAGACGGTCACAATGGAATTGGTTTCATTCAATTCCGAGAACTTTTATTTTTGAGCATTTTTTGGACCTGGGGAGCCTCCTAGATCAATGAATTAGAAGATTATGAAGGGAACATGTTGGTTGATCCTAGGAATGGGATCTACTTGAAAATATATTACGCTTGGGCCCCAATATTGGGCGTAACTCTTTGTATACTAATGTAATTTAGTGTATATATCTTTTCCCTTTCTTTTTTATATTCATCTTGCTTATCGAGTTTTCCCTTGGTTGGCAGATGTCAATGGAGTCTTCGGTCTACTTAGGATTTGTAGACGGGGCCAGTCGTCATGACACATACAGGTTTCCCTACATGTTTTGAAGGAATCTCTCTATGTCCCCTCTCCCTGCTTCATCTTCCTGGTGCCTCTGACAAATCTGTGGAAGTTCATCCGATCGTCGTGAACCTACGTCTGTGTCACATACATGTCTAATTAGTACTTAAACATCATCCAAACATATTTTTGTTTTCCTATACAAAAATAATAAAAAAATGAAATATTTAAAAAACTTTGAGATACCTATGTCTCTGTAGGCGGTCCTTGGTGGTAATGGCATGTCAGGGTCTCCTTTGAAGTCGATCCCCATGTAAGGGTAGTCATCTAGATCTATGACCTGTCATCTCCACCAATAGAAGAATTCATCGGTGTAGGGTGTGGGCACCCTACCTCCCCTGTCATCTCATCACCTTGGTCCACCATGCCATGGATAGATCGTGAGGTCCATGTGAAATGATCTCAACTCTAGGTCCCAAACCTGGAACCTGCTCAAAGAAAAGGATACACAAGATAGAATCAAACTCGAATTTCCTCTTACTACCCTTTTTGCATTCTGTCAACTGGCTCTTCATGATAGCGATTAGTGAGGTGAACTAGTCATACACCATGGGTCTCAAGCACTCTACTAAGTAGAAAATAAGAAGCCTCGATTCCTGGTGCAACGAGGTCGATCCTATGATCCGTGTCAAAAATAAGACAACAATCTTGAGTCTTAGATTGTTTATCGCTCAAATGGGGAATTGACTCCCGACCTTCTCGGTCCCTGCAATGCAATGAGCGTCTATGTATTCCTCTATTTTTGTACTGCTCCTAGCTCCCTGAAATTTGAGGTTGACCACCTCACCCCGATGTGAAAACCTCGTCAAGAAATAAATGTCCTCGAATTCAATTCTTAATGGTTTCCCATCAAGGTTGAAGCTCTCACTATCTGGATCCCAGTAATCCAGGAGAAACTGTAGCAATATCACTTGGGCCCTCATCCCTTTGAGAGCCCAAAACTAATACAACCCACATATTTTCAAAGCCATTTGGGCCGTTGGATCTCTTTCCACAACAACATCTACCTCCTCATGTTCCCTTTCCCTCCACTCTAGCACCATCCTGCAAGAGAAAAATCCTTTTTTGAGTTAGCAATCACTAAAAAACAATGTTTACGGACATATACGTGGGCTGTAGTGTTCACACTCATGTATAGGAATGAGTATACGCTAGTTTTGTTTTAGATATCCGTGTATAATCATGCGTATACGCAACCTCATGAACTGTAGCCCACGTACACCTAAAGTTCTAATTTGTGCCCTAAATAACTTAAAAAATGGAACCTAAATACAAAATTTAATCCACTGAAAATAATGAGGAGAGGAAGAGGAATTACCTAGTCTAGATAATAATCGATTTCATCACTCGTAGCTCCCACAATCACGAGTTGAAGGTTAGAGGAAATTTGGTCCAAAATCCACTATTTGGGTAAAAAATACAAATGGTATATTAAATTTGGTTTTTTAACTATTTATAGCAATTTTTTACCCACTTTGCATAGTTTCGAATAATATTTTCTCCTAATGGACTAATACGACAGTGGATTGAGTTGGGTTTTGTAGTTTTATCTAGGGATTCTTGTAGTTTTCAATGTTATGTTTCTCGTTCATAACTTTGGATAGGTATTTTTGCTACCAAGCATATAGGATAGGTATCCATTCCATAATGCACTCTTGCATAGTCCTATGACTATCACTCATATGCCTTAGGTATGAACCCATTTTATAGCGACACAAAAACTTCTATCTACTACTAGAAGTGTCATTATCAAATGGTAGAGACTTACCAAACATGGATACCCTAGTTAGATCCTCTACCTTATTCGGTGCCTATGCAAAGATTTTTTTCGTAGGACTGGGAGCCCATTACAACTAATACATGATTTTATGTTGGACCTCATTTCTCACTCATAAACATGCTGACCTATACCTAGAGGACTCCCAAGCGAGTCTTATTTAAGCTCTTTTCCAACTTGTTTTCAAAAAGAGAAAATATTTCCGAGTAAACTTGTCTCTTTCACACTCGTAAATTGGATTTGAAAGGATGCCTATTTTGTGCAAGTTTATCCCTTTTTCAAACCAAGTAGACTAAGGTTATGAAAAAGGACATTTTTTGGCATTAAGTGGTGATTGTATCTCATGCCCTTGCTTGCAGTATTGAGCCTGTTTCCAGTTATCACTTTTACGTTATAAATCGTTTACCTCAACAGATTTTCATCCTCAACCAAGCAGAGCCTTGTTTATATCCTTCATAGCTTGACACCCTATACTCAGGAGGGAACATTCCCTCGAGTGTCCATTTCTCACATGCACCTCCTTGCATTGAGCATATGTATGTTCCACTGCTGGAACTAGTTTTTCTTACTTGTGACACCCATTTCCTCCTTTGTATCATAGCATTCATTTGACTATGAAAAAACAAAAAAATATGGGCAAGAAGGGAGTATTACCTTATATTGGCAGCATTCATGTCACCTTTGAACATCACACACATTTTTTGAGTCCACTTGTCATCGTAATTTTGGATTTAGCATGACCTTAGGAATCTGAGGTCGTTATAGAGAGTTTACTCCTCTGACTGGTTATTCTTCCAGTCCCTATGGAGAGTTTGATTGATACCTCCTACATCTCAAGGTTTCATCATTGAGTCTATGCTACCAGAGTATTCCATATGTCTCATGCTCTTGTTCATAGGATTTTTATCAACATGTGTCGACCATTCCTCATAACTCTTGACTTTGCATGTTGGTCATACCCTCATTTTGTCTCAAAATCACATGAAGTTGTAGTCCTATTGCACACCCTGGTCCTAATTTCCTCATTGGTAGGTAACCTTGAACCCAACAGTCAACATTTCATCATTGGTCGTTGACTGAGTGGTTTCCCCTGTGTTCGACAACAAGACATATATTAACACATTGGAATTCATGTAGTGTATTGAATTCCATTAGCCTTATTGGTGGTTTCCTCACCTTTGCCAACATATTTCCTCATTGGATGTTATTCAGAGGGTATTTTTTGTGTACCGCTTGCACCTGACACACATGAAAGACGCATAGGGTTGTTGGTTTGTGGACATGTTTTTCGCCCAATTTCCTCCAAATCATCAAGCTCCTACTTTGAACCTCATGTTGAATGATGCGAGATGCCTTAATGCTCTCCTTTCAGAGGGTCTCCTTCCATCGACTTCAACTCATCTATTCTAGAGAGGAGACCTAGATTCCTATGAGTAACTAGAGGTTTGCAATAATTAGTGGCAGGTTCTCTCGCCATCGACAGTTGGGAATACATCAATGTCTCCTGATCGATGGATTCTTCAAGTGTTCGACCCCAACTCCTTTATTCACACTTGTAAGAATGTACTCGGTGCCTTGATACATACTTTCATCATTGGTAGGTTGTCTCACGTTTGTTAATGGTATACCTCAATGACCAGTAATCAAACGAAGTCTCATTGTGTTCAATGTCAACTCCTTTATTCAGACGATGTAGACTTACACCTTTGACAAATTGTGTAGAATACTTGAAGACATTAGTGTATAGTCATAGCTTTCCTGATCTGTATCTACCTTTCATTGGACCAGTACCTGTGTGACTTCAGTGATCATGGGAGATCATATTGTACTCCTTTGTATACAAATATCTTCAGATTTATTTTGAGACTAGTTCTACTGGGGCTTGTTCATGCCCATGAAAAACTATTTGGTATATTTTCACATGGATCTACAGTGTAATTCAAATTGGCATCCATGTATGAAAAGTCAGTACAGATTGTAATGAGCAACTAGTTCTTTCAGATGGGTTCACATTACTCCACTTCTAGGTCTTATAATGTATTTCATCCATCCAATATACTCCTCTGATCTCACACATTAGGGGGCATATGTTATAGCAAGGTTTACCTCACCCTAGGAAAACTTGCACAGAGGGCCTTTTTCTATTTCCCTATGTAGACTTGAAGTCCCTTTTTGAAAATTCCAGAGCTAAAAACATGATCTTTCCACATATGCACGCCCTGCCTATATTACAACATGTGCGTACATAGGTTGTTCCACTACAACCCCCGTACATCGAGATTTGTGCCCAAAATTAAAAAATGGTGTCGAGTTTCCATGTCACGTCACAAGATCTATGATCCTTGTAATTCCATATACTGGAAATGTTCTGAATCGACCCTTCAGTTCCACTTGAAGATAACAAAAGGGCCAAATTTGAGCTATGGAAAAGGAGGAGAAGAATTCAACTTTGAGAGAAAAGTTACACTGGAGAAATTATTCACTTCACATTGAGTTTGCATCCCTTTATCCCTTAAGTTTGAACACATTGTTGAACCCCCAAGCTCTTCCCTTATTGATTGAGAACCTCATTGTCTCTCTTATATGAGATTGCCTTTGGTGGAGGATTGATGGGTGGAGGCCCAACTGGAAGGAACTTAGTTTCTCAGTTCCGAACTGTGCCAACACGAAAGTTTGTAATTCATTCACTTCTATTGATTACATTTTAATAGAAATACTCTTTTCTCATCCAATTAATATCTTATGAATATTTGAATTGTTATTCCATGGTCATATTTGTTATGAATATTTATGGATTATGCTATTGAATGTGCTAACAATATATATTATCACCATATGCTTATGTTTCTTGGTTGTTGAGGACTAGTTTCAGGTGTATCTCTTTGGGTCAAGTGCTCAATGGTGGAATTCATTGAACGTCTGGACGAGGCAGGCCTTTTATCTTTTCTTGCTAGCATATTTGTTTATTTAGAATACTTAAGATTAGATTTGATTTCTACATTCATTTTCGTCTATTGTGGTTTGCCCCTAGCCATAGAGAGATTTTCCTCGTAACACATACACTTTCTCAATTTTACCAGGGATACGAGGGATGTCGATCGTAACAGTAGGAGAAATATTTTCCATGTTTCCTTAGAAATAAATACCATGCATATCTAACAAAACGACAGTGTGACTGACCATCTCACTCAAGGTAGATCTAAAGTCATCCTGTTCGATATTAACAAGATCTGGGAGAGAATAAGATTGATGATGCATGTCGTCCCAAGGCCTATCATGACCAAAAATGGCCTCTCAAATGGATTCATGTGAAGGTAAAGTATCGTCGAGGAAATTATTTGAATAAGATGATTGAGCGGCCCATACAGGCTGTAAAATAGGATCCAGGTCATCTATCCACGAGGAGGAAGGATCTGTGTCAGTAGTAGTGTCAAGAATAGCCTAATATGCAACCTCTATTGTTGATAGTGGCATTTCTATCCCAATGTGTGACTGACGTTCATACGACATAGTCCAGGAAGGTACAGTCCAAGGGTTGTTGAAATACAAAGTACATAAATGAACGAACCTCATCGATGACGAAGACTCACTAGAAATGGAATAAATATGGTGAATTGGTGCCATGAAATCAAAGCTACCCATCAAAGAGGAATACATTCCGACACCAACATCCTTAGTTTCCTACTAATAATTATCAATCACAAGGACCAAAGGTCCAACCAATGCACTAGGACTAGCATGCGCAAAGTACAACTGATCAATCGTCACTATCTTCCCTTCATGAGGAAAACATAAAGTAAGGAAAATGGACGACATGATGACTGTCATGGAATAAGTCTAATTATGCCCTAGTAGTAAATTTTAGTCGACAGGCACATCAACCACCTCGACATCAACCTTCACAGTCTTCCCACCTAATTGGATCAGAAAAGAAGGAAGGATTCTATGGGGTTGAAACGAACGTCCATCAAATGCAATCAACATAGTCATATATTGAGACAAGGTCGGAGAGCCAATGGCTTTCCAATAGGTTAGGGACATCACGCATGTTGCAACACCTTCATCAATTATAGTACGTTTGATGGTAAATTTTGTGTACTCCACATGGATTTTAAAATCCACATGGTAAGGCAAGAAAGGCTTAACATATGTGACATAAAACTTAATAACTTTTTAGCCACACAAGTCTAGAGCTCCTAATGTAGATAATAAGGAATTCCTCTGTGAAGGACACTCATTTGATCACACTTGAACATATTGAATATCTTTTTTTGTGTAAGGCTTATGGAAAGTACTCATTGATACATCTGAAGTTGTGAAATTTTGAGGTAGTACGAAGGGTTGACGGAGAAAGTTTCAAAATTACATCGAATACTAAAAAACCCTAATTTATGAGGCGTACGTGGCCTGACAGTGTATTAGGGTGCGTACATACGCGAGCTGACAATGTATTAGGGTGAATACATGTGGGTAAATCTATGGAAACTTGAGAATATAAATATACAGAGGTTCTAGATTCTGAGATCAAGCTCCCAGGAAGGTCTACCGTGCTTAGATACATGAAATCTATCCATTGGTTCAGCAGGTATGTATTATTTCTATGAATAGTTGGATTTTGATCTATGCATGAGAAATGGTTATGGATACTTAAGGATTCTCCATAAAGAGACTAGTGGTTGCATGGGATCTTTTTTATAAGTCAGATCTATAGAAATATAGTGATGGTATATTTATCATTGATACTTCTTGTTGAGGCACATCTTGTAGTTCTTGGCATATGGCTAAGGTTTTTTATGGTACATGGTTGAGATATTATATTGGTTGATGTATTGAGAGGTTTAATATCAGAAAGGGTTCGAAGTCTAGATCATGTGAGGGTTATTATACTTTTTCATGATTACACACACTTATGGCACATGACTAGAGAGAGATATAGAGTTTTTGGGTAAAGGTTATGTATGAGGATGCATCCACAGGGTACAAATATAGTCTGGATACAGTGACAGGTTACAAATCTATGTGAAAGAAGTTACAGAGGGTCAAAAGTTTTCTGAAGAAAGAAAACCCTACTTTTCAGAAGGCATACGCAGGCTACATAACAGTTTGGTTTTGTACATACACATGCTTCATAACAGATAGAGAACATACATACATGTGCTACATAACTATAGGTCGCGTACCTATTGTATTTGTTTGATACATGCCCAATTTAGGTACAGGTTGATTGCAAGGAAGTAGTATAGGTTGGATGCAGGTTAGTGGTACAGATTGGTACAATTGTATAGTGTTATATCTCACAGTGATAGTGTGACAGTGGTTCCATCATTCTACTTCTACATCAATGTGATTGGATGGGGCAAGGACAAGTGGTTGTAGCCACCTTCTAGTTGTATCCAAAGAACTTAGGGGGTTGTTGCCTCCTTCTGGTTGTAGCAAGAGAATTGGGGAGTTAGAGCTTCCCTCTAGTTGAGGCATGAGAAACTAGGGGGTTGGAGCCTCCTTCCAGTTCCAGCTGGAAAACAAACGAAGTTGTTTCTTCCAATGAATGTAATTATTAAATACATATAAGAAAAATCATTCTGTGGTTTTGTCCCACTTTGGGTTTCCATGTAAAAACACTGGTTTACCATGTATGTGTATGATTGCTCATTTGTTCATTGTTTATTTACTCTACAATCATTGGATTATAATTATAAATTGATATAACACTTCCATATTGTGGTTAGAAAAGCATTGAATCTCTCTATTATTGATTCAACCCCCCTCTCAGTAATCCAACATTTAGGTCCTAAACTTCTAGGGCCATTTTGAGGCCCTAAACAATGTTTTTTGGGCCCTCCACAATGAAAATATACGCTTTAGCCAGAGTGTAAAAATAAATTGTGTATTCCTTGGATATACCTTTCTAACGAGCTATCATGCAACCCAAATGGAGAACATATGCAAAAGTTACACCCTTGGCAAGTTGACATACCAGCTACCCCCATTGGGGCCCGCAAACCTTTTGGTGTTTCATCTTCCGGGATTAGAGTTTTGGAATTTCTTTTATGTTAAAAAGGCCTATAGATCCTTATTGTAAACATCGTATTCATATTCTTTCAATTGAAAATAGCCATCACATCTCTTCTTAGAGAAAATATTGCACCATTCTAGTGAGTCATTCACTCTGTAATTATACAGTTTTTGTACATTCGCTCATTAATAAAAATTGTGCTTTACTTTATCTATGTGTTTATTACAATATCTATATATATTCCATGGTTATATATCTTCCTTCAGTTCTTTCTCAAAATAGTCTGGATTAGTGGTATCAAAGAAGGCTACTCCTTGTCATTTATTAGTGCATGTCCCCGATGAGGTCAGGGTATAGAGAGTTGGGTCTCCATAGTTTTTCTTGAGGAAAACCACTCTCACTAGCCCAAGAAGCCTCCCATGGTGGAATAAATGAGAGACATGGTAGAAAAATATCACATCAAGTTGTTTCTCGCTGAAGCCCTCGTGTAAGAGAGGAACACAATGTTGGAGAATTTTTCCCAAAACTTTCAACGATTGTCGACAATAACAGGTGCGTCATCACCAAGAAGTCACTTTGGAGACACTACTCCATTCAAGGTACAAGTTAATTTTGATATTGCCATATTTTAAGGTCATATCAATGCAGATGCTTTGGAAAAATGGTTAAATTTGCTAGATGGTTATTTCTCTCCCCCATGTCAAACATTGGTGGGAAAATTACTCAGAGAAAAATTCCACAGAGGAGTCTAGAATATTTGGGGTCGATCCCACTTGGGATTTTTTTATGGATGTGGTCAAGGAGAAATATTACCCCATGGGAAACTATGATGACCAGTACATGAGATGGACCATACTGCATCAAAAGTAAGACCAAAAAGTGTTGGAGTTCAAAATTACCTTCCATACCTTGCACACAAAGCTGGGTATCAAAGACTCTGAGTGGGATTTGGTTATGAAATATCGCATGTCTCTACACAGGTACATCAAAAATGAAATGGAATTTTTGGACATCTCATCATTGGGAGCCGCTTATCGATATGTTGTCAAAATCCAACATAAATTTAAACAATAGAACAAGCAGGAATTTAGGTTTAAAAATCCATAATAACCAAAGTATGGTAAAGAAAACCCTAACTCATAGAGAAATCAACCTCAAGACAACCATTCCAAGACACGGGAAAAAAAAGGTAACAGGAAGACAAAGGACACTGGGAAGTGGTGTGACTTCCAAAAAATACCTGAATCATACTCTTATTCAGACAACAATAAAAGGAGACATATAATTGATGCATAACCCACTACTACTGTTGCGACCACAACAATCCAACCAAAATAACCAAAGGATCCTGAGGAAGGGGAGTGCATTTTCCATTCACAGATGTGGGTGAAGCGGACCCCGCTACATTTTATTGTTGATATAGAAATCCATAAGAACCTCATATCAACATAGGTTGTCAAGGAGTTGGTTTTATTGATAACACCACACCTGCATCCATACAACATCGAATGTATTCACCAGGGATGAGATCTTTATTTTAGCCAGCAATGTTTCATGTCATACGACATCAATCCCTTAAAGGATGAGGTACTATGTCATGTTTCCCCACTGGAAGTATGTTATGTTATGTTATGCCAACCATATATGTGGAAGCGTCATGCTAATTATGAGTCTCAACCCCATAGTGTCATTGTTACTATGGGGGGTCATCTCTAGAGTATAACATAGGTAGTTTTGACTACTATCCTGAAAAAATAGTTATGCAAATTAATCTATCATACCACAAAGTTTATCCTCCTCAAAATATGGTAAACAGAGAAGGACACTGCAACCACTGGAGCCTCGGACCAAGACCCTTCTATCCAACAAAAGAAAATCAACAAGATTGTAGAAGAGCACCAAGATATTCCTATTGCACCTACGGGGGTGCCTCCACATTTCTCAGTCAAACCAAGTTATGCTAAATCCCTTCATGTTCGTCATGCTACATATTCACCAACAGAGTCCTCCCACACTAAGGAAAATCATGTACCCATATTGGTTAAAAGGATCCAACCCTTGCAATAATAGGTTCATAATAACCTTTGACAAGCTAAGAAAGACAACTTCTTCAGCAAGGAAGCAACTCACCAAGGTTCAAATTCAAAAAAATATTCCTCGAGGAATTGACACAATGGATACAATTTCTTCCTAAGGGGGGAGGATTGATCCAGGTGGAAATTAGTGGCCACCCACCTATTCCACTAGCTCAAAGAAGGGGTTTCCACCTTATCATTTTTTCTATAGCTTTTCAGATCCCAAACTTCTGGGGTCGTTTTGAGGCCCTAAACAATGTTTTTTGGGCCCACAATGGTCACACTCTAGGATTTATACTAAGTGTGATGGAACAATGTGTATTCCTTGGATAGACCTTTCCAACGAGCTATCATGCACCCAAAAAAGATATTGAATGAAAAAGTTACGCCCTTGGGAAGTTAACGTACCAACTACCCCCATCGAGGCTCGCAAACCTTTTCACATTTCATCTTCCAGGGTTAGAGTTTTGGATTTTCTTTATGTTAAAAAGGCATCTAGAGATTTATTTTAAAAATCTTCTTCATATTCTTTTGAATGAGTGTATCCATCACATGTCTTCTCAGAGATAAGCTTCCACCATTCTAGCAAGTCATTCACTTTGTAATTTTACAATTTTTGTACATTCTCTTAGTAATAAAAAAATTATATTATTGTATCTCTGTGTTTATTGCAATATCTCTGCATATTTCATAGTTACATCTCTACCTTCATTTAATTCTAAAAATAATCTGGATCATCCTGGTTCGACATAGAGAAATTCTTTTGCTGGATACGTCCATAACCCTTACCAAATAAAATACAATGATTAGATACAGAGAAAAATGAGAAGGTCATTGGTTAAGGGACGAAGCTCACAAATTCTTCATCTTCTATTAGAGGTAAATATGTGCTTGTTTCATCTCTATTAACTCCAGAATTCATAGCTAGACTTTGCTCTTGCTGAAATAGACTTGGTTAGCTCAACTATTATCAAAGATTGATTAAACCTCTCAAATTGTATACTAATTGATTAGAAACTTATTCATGGATGAAATAGTTCAAATTCATTTATCTCCTATTCAACAAGGGTTTTGGTTTCGTTTTTAATTTTTTATATATCACCATTTATTTAGAAGATTCATCGTCTCCTCTTTAGCGGGGTCGACGAAATTACAAGCAATTTAACGATAATGCTTATTGTTGGGTATGTGTTATATTCTTTGCATGAGTATCTCTAGTGTCTGTTGCGTTGTGTCGAGTGCACGTGGGGGTTTGAGGGGGGCTGTTAGGCCCACCCTTCGGGGGTTGCAGAGGGGTGATATCCCCCCTGTGTGGTGGTTTGGGCTAGCAACCCTGAGATTTTGTTTTTTCCTCGGGAAACATGTCACATTTTTTCCTCATTTTTCATGTCACCTCGATTTTTGTGTCCATTGTTGGGTAGTTTTTCAGCACTTGGTTTTTTTCCGATGGTTTTCTATTTCTGGTTATGGAATTAGGGTTTTTGACTAATCTGGGTCATTGGTTTAGGGTTTTGGATGTCACTGGATCCTATATGTATATTGTATTGTAAATAATGTATTAATATGAATGCATATAGAATATGTTGGTTTTCCTGGTTTGGGTTTCCAGGGGAAAAATATTTGTGTAATGTGTGTATTTTCCATTGTATGTTTTCTTTTCTTTTACTAAAAATCTGTTTGCAGTAAATAATTGTAGAAGGTTAAAATATACATTTGGTACCAGAGAAATTATTGGATTTAGGGGGATGCCTTTATGGTCAGGGGTTTGGCTGGGGAATATGATAAGCCTTGTTACAGTGGGAGATCTATGGTATTTATTTTTCAAGTGAAAATAAATGGTGAGAAGTTCGAAAATGGAGATCGATAAGTTTAATGGGAAAATGTTTGAGCCGTGGAAGCTCAAGATGGAAGATTTGTTGGTGGACAGAGATCAGTGGATCGCAGTGGATCTAAGTACTACACCTATAGGAAGTTCAGCTGATGACTGGAAAAAGTTGGATTCAAAGGCAAAGAGCACAATCCGACTATGTCTCTCAGATTCATTATTATTGAATGTGTCAGAGGAAGCTACAACCAAGGATTTATGGGATAATTTGGGAAGTTGTATCAGGCTAAGTTGCCAGAAAATAAACTATTCTTGAGAAAGAAGTTGTATAACCTGAGGATGAGAGATGGAGACTCGGTGGTAGATCATTTGAACACTTTCAATACTATGGTAAGTTAGTTAGTATCTATTGAGATTAAAATTTCAGATGAATATAATGTATCGATTTACCGTTCTCTTACCAGACTCATGGGATAGTTTGGTTCTGGCCATAGGTGGTAATAAAAATTTCTTTAGGTTTTATGAAGTGGTGTCATCCTTGTTGTTGGAGGATTTGAGATGGAAGAACATGATAGGATGGAGCACAAATGCATTATTTTGAAGAGGATGCTCCTAGGAAACAAATATATTTAAGTCTAAGGGTATATCTAAATCTCCTGAAAATTTTGTAAAGGTATGTTGGAGATGTGGAAAAGAATGGCACTACAGGAAGCAATGTAGATCCAAAGTTGAGAAAAATAAGAGATCTGAAAAATCTCCTTATACAAAATAAAAGACCTCCAAGGAAGGAGGGGATGTGTACTTGGATTCTTTAAGAATACATGCAGATCATGAGGAATGGTTGGTTGAATTAGGTGCATCCTTTCATATGACTCCCCACAGGGAGTGGTTCTGTGAATATGACAGGTATGATGAAGGTGATGTTTTCCTAGGTGATGACTTGAAAACCATAATCATAGGACGAGGAAAAGTCAATTTGAGGCTCATATATGTAAGGATTATAACACTACCTGGTGTTCTACATATCCAAGGATTGGCCATAAATTTGATTTATGTAAGAAAAATGGATGATGTAGGGGTAAAAACAATATTTGAAAAGAAAACCTACAGGATAGTTCAAGGAGAAATGGTGTTGTTGAAGGGATTTTGGTTTGGAACTCTGTATAAGTTTCAAGGAAGCACTATTAGTGATGGGTGTAATAGTTTCATTGTTCCTGATATTGGATTTGAAGGAGAAAGAACTCCTACCGTATCTAGATAAAAGGTTATGATGTGGCATCAAATACTGGGGATTATCAGAGAGAAGGGTCTTTGACTACTACATGGTAAAGGTATGGTTGAATGTATGTCTAACTGCTCTCTGGATTTTGATTTGTGTGAACATTTTGTATATGGGAAGAAGAATTGGGTAAGATTCCCCTCTCGTGCAACGAGGGAAGAAGGAATTTTACAACTATTTCATTGTGATCTGTTTGGACCTGTGTCGGTTTCGACATTGGGAAAATTTGTGTACTATGTCTCATTTATAGATTACTTATCGAGGAATACTTGGATATATTTTGTCAGGAAGAAATGTGAATTATTTGATAGGTTTAGAGAGTTTAAGTCTCTTGTTGAGAATCAAACAGAGAAAATAATTAAGGTGTTGAGGACAAATAATGGCAAAGAGTTCTACGAGAATGAATTTGAAGAATTATGTAAGAAGTGTGGTATAGAAAGGAGGAAAACTAATCCATATACACCTCAGCAGAATAAATTTGCAGAAAGGATGAACAGGACATTGATGGAAAAAGAAAGGTGCATGCTTAGTGGTGTCGAGTTAGGGAAAGAATTATGGGAAGAGGCAGTGGGTACTGCATGTTACATGGTAAAAATATCACCCTCATCAGCGTCGTATGACAAGAATCCAAAAGAGGTATGGACTCATAAGAAAACTTCTCTCATAGATATTAAGGTATTTGGTTGTGAGACCTATGTTCATGTTCTAAAGGAAAACATGAGTAAGCTAGATAAGAAGGTTGGAAAGTCTATATTTATTGGGTATAAAGATGGTCTCAAAGGTTATAAGATTTGGAACCCAAAAACTAAGAAGGTTGTGTATATCCGATATGTGGTATTTAGAGAAATGAAGGATGTTGTTAAACAAGAAGTCCTACCAAGTAAATAATAACAAGAGAAAATAGAGTTTGATTCAAAGGATGATGAATCAGACTCTACAAAAGAACATGAATCAAAAGAAGAAGATCCTCATACTCCAGTATTGAGGAGATCAGTTCAAGAAAGAAGGCTACCAGAAAGGTATAATCCATCTGATTTCCATTAAAAAATTTCTTTTCCTATTACCGATGATGATCCTAGAACTGTTAGGGAGGTAGTGTATTCAGAGGATGGAAAACTCTAGAAAAAGGCCATGGATGAAGAAATGGAAAGCTTGGATAAGAATGAGGCTTGGGATCTAGTGGAGTTGCTGACTGGAAGAAATATCATTGGCAACAAATGGGTATTTAAAAAGAATATGAATGTAGAAGGAAAAGTGGAGAAATACAAAGCTCGGTTAGTAGCAAAGGGTTATTCCGCGTTGAGGGAATTGATTTTGGTGAGTTTTTTTCTCTTGTTTCCGAGTTAATTTCTATAATATTTCTATTATTTGTTACTATTGCATTTGATTTCAAATTAGAAAAAATGGATGTGAAGACAACATTCCTACACAAGGATATGGAAGAACAAATCTATATGAAGCAATTAGAAGGTTTTGTTGTGAAGGGAAAGAAGGAGCTGGTATGGAAGCTGAAAAAGTCCCTGTATGGTTTAAAAAAATCACCAAGGATGTGGTATCAAAATTTTGATACTTATATGTTGGGACTTGGCTTCAAAAGAAGCAAAGAGGATCATTGTGTGTATTTTAAATTAATTGGTGATCATTTGATTTATTTGGTCTTGTATGTGGATGACATGTTGTTGATAGGAAACAATAAGGAGATTTTCCATGATGTGAAAACTAAGTTTCCCTCTAAAATTGACATGAAGGATATCGATGTTGCGAACTTCATTTTGGTCATGGAAATTAAAAGAGATTGGAAAAAGAGGAAACTGTAGTTAAATCAGAGAAATATGTCAAGACAATATTGCATAGGTTTAATATGAAGGAATTTGAACCGGTCAAGGTCCCTATTCGTGTTAGTGTAAAGTTATATGTGGGTCAGTGTCCCAAGACACAAGAAGAGGAGGAGGACATGTCTCGTGGTCCATATGTGAGTGCAGTTGGCAGTTTGATGTATGCAATTGTATGTAATAGAGCCGACATTACACATGCAGTGGGAATGTTGAGAAGGTATATGTCAAAACCAGGGAAGGATCATTGGACAATAATAAAAATGGTTTTCAGGTATTTGCGTGGGACTTCTAGCTATTGATTGTTCTACCATGGAAGACCGGGACTGGACAGAGTGTTGGAAATACATGGATTTGTGGATGCAGACTGGGATGGAGATCTGGATCGTAGGATATCTACAAGAGGGTATGTGCTTAACCTATTTGGAGGAGAAATCAATTGGATGAGAAAAAGACAAGTTGTAGTGGCACTTCCAACTACAGAAGTTGAATACATGGAAACCACTCATGCAAGTAAGGAAGCAGTTTGTTTACACATATTTTTTTTCAGGTATTGTATTGGTACAACAAGTTGTAAGGATATATTGTGACAGTCAGAGTGCAATGTTTCTGGCGAAGAACCCGACTTATCATTCAAAGAAAAATCATATTGATATTCAATATCACTTTGTAAGAGACACGGTTGGAGAAAACAAAGTGTTGTTGATGAAGGTGGACACTTTGAAGAATGTTGCAGATTGATTAACAAAATCTGTGAGAATTGAGAAGTTTTCTTGGTGTAGAGGATCTATGGGAATTGTTGCCTTGTATTGTTGACTGTGTAACCTTGTAACCCCCTATATGGAAAGAAAATGACAAGTGGGAGAATGTTGGGTATGTTTTATATTCTTTGCATGAGTAGCTCTAGTGTGTTTTACGTTGCGTCGAGCCCGCGAGGGGGGTTTAAGGGGGAGCCTCTAGGCCACCACTTCGAGGGTTGCAGGGGGGAAAAGTACCCCCTGCATGGAGGTTTTATGGAAACACCCCTTGAGAATTATTTTCTTCGGGAAATGTGTCACATTTTTTCCTCGTTTTTCATCTCACCTCAATTTTCATGTCCATTGTTGGGCAGTTTTTTGACACATGGTTTTTTTCCAATGGTTTTCTATTTTTGGCTATGGAATTAGGGTTGTTGACTAGTCCAGGTCATTGGGTTATGTTTTTTAATTCCGTTGGCTCCTATATATATATTGTATTGTAAACAATGTATTAAGATGAATGGATATAGAATATGTTGGTTTTCTCAGTTTGGGTTTCTAGGGGAAAAATATCTGTATAATGTGTGTATTTTCCATTGTATATTTTATGTTATTTTACTGAAAATTTGTTTGCAACAAATAATTGTACAAGGTTAAAATGTACACTTATCATGGTTACTATTTGATAAACAGTGGAGATTGTGTGTGATATACAATGTCTCTTTATTGATTATTAAGGTTAGGGTTATAATTGTTATGACGTATTTTGACAATCATAAGTATTTTGAGTTTGTTTTTATTTTGTTCAATCAAAACAATATTAAATTGATGTTCTCTATTTCTCTCTGCAATATAAATAATCCAATCTTGGAAAAGACAATACCCATCTAGGGTTTCTACTCTACATTTCATAGTTTTTAATTCAAGAGATGTATTCTATTGATATGAAATTATCTTTGAATGTATTCTGGAAATAACCCTTTAGTTAAGGTCTCTTTACTACATACTAGGGTTTAAAGATTTATTTCTTTATTGTTACAAAAACATATTTCCTATTATATAATAAAATTATTTACTAGGGAAAGAACATCTTCAAGAAAACCCATTTATCTCTAGTTCATAATTTACAACAAGATTCATAAATTTAAATACAATTAGTACAATTATATCTTTATTTTTAACTTTGTATGAATTGCTTCTTATTCCCTACAGTACCAAAATGAATATTTGTCTATGTCTAAAATAGTTTTTGCTTGTACTCAAGTAATTTCATTTCAATACGGTTCTCTTGCAAATAATAAAATAAATATTATTGTCTCCTTTATGGTTTTGTCATGAATAAATATATTTTAATAAACAAAATAAACCATTTTTCAGGACTTCACTAGTTTACCGTTGTTATGCATGTTTTGTCACTTGAATGAGCAAAACAATGGCACTTGCATGCCTAGTTGGGCCTGCTAGACAAGATAGAGGTTAGTGAGTGGATTAAGCAAGCTAAGCACATGAAATAAACAACTAAACAAACTAAAAACAACTAAGTAAATAAAACTAGAATGCATAAGAAACTTTTAGAACCATAATCAATCAACCAATGACCAAGATTATGCCACCAATGGATAACCATATTAGTTGGCAAAACACCATAGAGAAAAATGAAGACTTATGGGTCCCCTCTTACTCCTTGCGAGGGCTCTTGAGTTCCCTAATGGAGATATCATCTTACAATGGAAGAAAAATGGCGAATGATGAAGAAAATCAATGCTTATTCCCTCAAGAGGTGAGTGGAATGGCCTATTGCAATGATGATTGAATACTACTAGGAGAAATGAGGATTCTCAAGGGAGAATTGAGGCAGCATAAAAAAACTATGAATATGTTGGTTTCTTAGTGCACCCATGGCCTCCATTTATAGCATTTCTTCAAGGAAAAATTCAACTAGTTCTTAGTGTGAACAAGGGGCCCTTTAGGGCACCCTTTGGTCCTTGACAAGCGCCCATTCAGATTTTGCTTAGATCTGAAGGTCAAATCAAGTTGGGAGTTGGTCCATAAGTGGTCGGGGGGGCGACAAGAACCATAAATGTGTCCTTCATAGGAGTTTGCATCTTTTCTCGTACAAATTCGCACATATGACACATTGTGCACTCTACGAGCTTTGTTGGCCCATGCACTGTGCACACGCTTCCTTTAGTGAGTTAGCGCATGTCAATTTTTGCCCAATTTGTATAGTTTTTGCCTTTTGAAATGCATTTTGGTGTTGTAGGTGAACTAATAGTTGTCGGTATTGTTGTATTTATGTAACCATTTGCGTGCAATGTTGTGGACAAAATTTCAGTGATAACATATGTCCCCTAATGTGTGGGGTTAGGAGCATACGTAAAGAAGAAATACATCAATGTTTATTCTACTGAGAGTGCCATTATAATGAAGAGTGTTGAGAGGAACTACAAGAGAGATCCGTCGGAGGGAGAGGGGAAACCGTGGGACCCAAATCTTCCTCTAGGGAGAAAAAATAAAATCTGTATATAAATGAGGCGGGCATGCCCCATGCTCGTGTCATGTAACTCAAAATGTAAGACAAGAACTGATGTTGTATGCTGATGTAGATAACTAGAGCGCCCTCTGGGGAGGTTTGATAAAGACATATGAAAATTATGAATGGTGAACATACTCTGAAAAGAGGCAAGGATGCATGTAAGAAGTGTTGATGACTCATAGGAATTGATGGCCTAATAAGTTCATAGGTCTCCGACTGGTATAAAAAAATTAAAATAGTCGCATAGTAAGACCCACTGTAACATGATATTTTGTTGAAGTTGAATGCTATGCCGGTCAATGGAATCAAAGAGCAATGCTGGTTCTCTCTATGTTGTCCGAGACTCCTCATTGTAAAGGTAATGAGAGTCAAGATATTGTCGCCCTTCTGGAAACGGTGTTGATGCCAACAGAAAGGGAGACGTGACTCCAAGAATCAAAGGGCTTCATTAAATCCATGGAAATAAGATCAAGAACTGATAGGGAAAATGAATGAAGTCAAGATGCAGTGAGACTCAAGAATTCCCTTGGTTTGGGGTATGTTTGAAGGATGAATGGAAGCAACCGTAAAACTGTATCTAGTGTTAGGGGGACGACTAGATATGGGGGTAAATTATGCCATAGGCTTGACAAAGTGAACAAACTTAGAGATCAGGGGTACATGGACTTTGGGATACTTGGGGTTTATGAACGATGTCAAAATGAGAAAAGGAGATTGGATTCCCCAACCAAGGGCGAAATGGGTTGCGTTTTTGAGAAAAGAAGGATGTCAAGGGTGACGAAAAAAAGCTAAGTAAATGTTGGCAACAAAGTATTTTTACAATTACCAAATAAAGAAAGAATAATTTGGGATGAGTGTTGCTATAGCGAGAAAACCCCCCTATGGAATACACTAGAGTTCAACATGTAGGAAGATCTAACCGTCTAAAATTCTCCTACTCTTTAGACTACCCCGAATATACCCCACATTCATACAAGAAATACAAAGTAAAAAGATCCAACAACTCTACCTTAAACTCCACGTCCGACATCGATCCTTTCATGTTCGATTTCTCCTCGACTACAAGTCTCCTCCCAAGGCTGACCTGTATTCACAAAAATACAAACAAGAAACTATGAAAATGTATCTCATATATGAATTAGTGGGTTATATGTCAGTATAAAAAATAAATCAAACATAAATATTGAACACATCATATTGCGGGACATAAAAAGTATCCCTTTTATTAATATCACAAAGTTTACTTAGAATGAGATCTACAACTTCTCCTCGAACCAAGTCCAGGCTCCTCTTCACCAAGATCCAATTGCACTTCCACGCATATTTCTCCTCTCACAGTTCTCTCTAGGGAAATGGCATAGGATTATAATGGTGGAAAAAGGAAATAATGGACAATTCTGGCACAAAACTCACAAGGTCGCTGCAAATTCTTGGGGCAAGGAGGGGATGTGAAACATGCAGAGTTTCATTGTTCTTATGCTTCTCTTAGGAATGATACCCCAACACCTCCTTTTATATGACAAAAGGATGGTTATTTGGTTGGGTGATGGGCTATAGGTGGTGGGACAGTTGGAAAACTACCCAATAGCCGGTAATCTCAATGAATTCCTTCCAAATTTTTAATTTTTGTATCATTTGTGGGTATACACATGCTGTAATGGTGCATGTAGCATACGTACATGAGATGTAGTGGTGAAGAAAGTGTGTGTACGTGGGAAGTAGGGGTGCAGGGCATGTACATCTTAAAAAACATGGTTTTTAAGAAGAGATGCTCAGTGATGGCTTGAAAAAAATAGTAGGTAAGAGGGACAAATGTCAGGTATGCATTTATGGTGCAATTTAGGGTTATAACAGATGCCCCCTAATGTGTGAGGTCATAAGAGCATATGATGGCCAAAATACACTACAAATATACACCAATGTATGAAGTGAGTTCAGGACGTGCCATCTGAAAAAATAATAATTGTCTCACCGAGGCGGGCATACCAATGCCCGGGATGAAATAAATCATGGCTTCCAATCAAATAAACTACATATCTATGTTATATAACTATATAAAGTGTAGCCGCGAGCAATACACAACGGATGTACATCTTAAAATCAAAGATATACATGTATAGTATCCATCTTCAAGAAGCCAAATGACGCCTGACGACTGGAGATGAGGCCTTCATAGCTCGAGCAACAACTTCAAGATCTTCAAAACTCAGGTAGGAGTGTAATGTGAGTGTAAAACTTCACTACCCAGAGGTCTTCGACAACTCGTCGGGGAACAAACAAGAGGATCTCGGTGATCAGGCAGAGAACTTAATTAATTTCGAACAAAGACTTGATTGGACTTATGGGAATGGTCGAGCATGAGGGCAAGAGAAAAATGTAGAAAGCCCAACTCAGGTTGGGTAAAAATTCCCTTAGACAACAACACGATAGATGATCGGACTCAGGAATTTTGACATTGACATAAGTTCACGATGCAGGAGGCAACACAAACTCTCCCTATGTTTGGAAGAATAACCAAATGAAGGAGGACATAGCTCTATGTAGCGAGAAAATATTCTTAAGATCATATTAAATCCCAATGCTTGACAGCAAACGAAAGGATGTGATTTTTCCAAGGGCGACTCATTGTGCTTCCATAAAACGAAAATACTTTTCCTGTCCTCTTTTTGGGGTATATTTGATTTTTTTTTCTTTTTCAATAATTGAAGAGATTGAAAAAGAATAAAAGAATGCTATGTTACAAGGTAAGAACGAGTGTCACAAGCATACTATTTCCACGTGCACGAAATACACTAATTCTCATAGCAAGGAGACATGTGCAGGAAAAAGACATTCAGGGAAAATTCTACCATGGGTCAAGGTGTCGAGTCGCAAAGGCAAAGTGCTACAAGGAATGCATATAAGGCATTCTTCAAAGGTCCAGTTGAGAGAAATATGGATCCAACATTAGGCAAAATATGCAGGGATGAAAATGTGATTAACAATACATGATGAAACCCCCTTCAATGTATTTTTCACGAGCCCAGAGAAGGTAAGATCGATGGTTTTTCACTTTTAGAGAGTCTGAAAAAGCATAAAAGAAGACTCTGCTAGGGTACCATTTTTGAAGGTA
This sequence comes from Picea sitchensis, assembly GCA_010110895.2. Classification (NCBI taxonomy): domain Eukaryota; kingdom Viridiplantae; phylum Streptophyta; class Pinopsida; order Pinales; family Pinaceae; genus Picea; species Picea sitchensis. The sequence continues at coordinate 30,524 of SNQJ01S0021899.1, read as the reverse complement.
GTCAATTTGGTTCAAAAAGGGGTTAAACTAGCACCAAAAATACGTCTATTCAAAACCATTTTAACGAGTGTGACAAAGCCAAGATCACTTGAAAAATATTTTCAATTTTAAGGAGTCTGAAAAGAACTTAACTATGGACTCGCATCATTTTTCTAGATTTAGTCCCCTTAGCGTGAAAAAGTATAAACTTTACTTACGAGAACTCTCCCGATGAGATGAATCTCCCGAGGTGTACCTTTTTCCTCCTTAATCTATAGGCCGAAAAAAGGGGTAAACTCATGCCAATAGATGTTTTTCTGAATCAATTAATGAGAGTGAAAGAACAAGGTCACTCGACGATCTTTTCAATTATAAGGAGTCTGAAAAGAGATTAACTATGGACTCTGTATAATGTGTTCTTCTTGACCAACTAACAAGTGTGAAAGAACAAGGTCACTTGACGATCTTTTCAATTTTAGTGAGTCTGAAAAGATCTTAACTATGGACTCCATGGAGGTTTCTTTTTCGTAAATTTAGTCCCTTAGACCCGAAAAAGGGTTAAACTTATACCTAAGAATACTCTTCTAGAGAACCGAAGTTCCTAGAGCGTACCTTTGTTCATAAAATTGACAATCCAAACCGAAAAAGGGGTAACCTACACCAGATAGACGTGCCTTCAAATTTTAGTTTGGCGACGTGAAGGACAACAAGATCGCTTGACAATATTTTCATGTTTAGAGAGTCTGAAAAGGGCGTAAAAGAAGACTCCAGGGGGCTACGACTCATGTATGAAACTAGTTCAGGTAGAGACCATTGCTAGGCTCTGACCAAGATTCTCTTTGATAGTCAACATGGAAAGTCTCCCAAAAGGGAAGAAAACACAAACCATGGTGTAAGTCCTCCCACAATATATAAATTGCAGTCATGGATTCAAGGATAGCCTCATCTGAAGGAAATTCAAAATCTGAGAAATCATGCAAGCGAGGGTTGAAAATCCCAAAGGGTGAAGTAAATTGACCATATTCCATATGACAATGGAGGTTCTGGCCAAGACCGAAAGAGTCTATCAACAAAGAATCGCAAGCACAAGGGCTTCAGGATCTAGAAATAGTGATAGCAGACTCAACAGGAGACTCAAGATCACTTGGACCTAGAGGGGGAAGCAAGGGCTCCCATGAACCCATTGGATAAACCAATGGATCAATCATTGATACCAAGTCTCGAGAAGGAAAACATGATTGCACACATTCCTGCTCAGAAGCAATTGAACACAGAGGATAAGACACCACATAATTAACCCATGGTGGGGTAGAGTCTACACGAACACTAGGAACATATAAAGGGGAAGCCTGAACTAACGTCGAATTAGAATGGTCATTATCAGATTCCAGCTGGTTGATAATGGTAATGCTTCCATTATCAGGGAAATACATCACCTGAAAGAGCGTAGACACCACATCATTCATAACATATACATAATCATGCCCGAGAAGCATATTGAAATCTAATGGGGCTTGCACCACTATAACATTGACAAGGACAATCTTCCCACCTAATGAGATAGGAAACTGAGGAAGAGCTCCCAAATATTTAGTAGGACGTATGTCAAAATCCAACAGCTCATGCGAAGCAAACACAAGCTCGGGAGATCCCAAGACTTTCCAAACCGAAGAGAATAAAATACTTGCATAAGATCCTTCCTCCACAATACATCGATAAATGTTTGTTGAATTAACTTCAACCCTTATTTGAAAAGGTATAGAAGAAGGAAGACGAGGCTCAACAAGGCCATTCCCATCAAAGGAAACCATCCTAGGAATTGGAGGGGGTATGCTCAAAGCGAGAAGAATGCCCCCTTGTTATGAAAGTAACAAACTCGAAATGATAAAAACATAGTCGATAGACACATCACTCCCCAAGAGAAGAGTGGGATCAACCGAATATTTCATTGGCGTGACCACTTTGGTAGACTCAACATTCTCCAGGAGAAGAGTGGGATTAGCCGAAGACTGCATCAGTGTGACCACTTTCTCAACTGATTGCTGAATAGGCTGCAAGACTACATGGTCTAAAGGCACCTCACCCCCTAAAAGAGGACTGGGATCAGCCGATGACTGCATCAACATGACCACTTTATCAACCAATGGTTGAATAGGTTTCGAGACTACATGGTATAAAGACATCTCACCCCCCAAAAGAGGAGTGGGATCAGCCGATGATTGCATCAACATGACCAATTTCTCAACCAATGGCTAAAAATACTATGAGGAAACCTCAAAAGACTTAGAATCAGAAGAGCTTGCAGAAAGGGACCACAATATTTGTACCTCTAGAATTCTAGGGCATAGATGAGTAAGGTGATCTCCCTTGCAAATCTGATAAGGGAACTTGGGTTTACGTCTTATCCATCTAGGTTTATCAATAGAATCAATGCCCCCAACATGACTGGCAGTGGCTGGTTGCACATCTCCAATGTGACTTGCAGAGGTTGGTGATGGGTCGATAACCTGACTCGTAGATGTTACATGCATGTTTCTAGTATGACTACCAGTGACTAGAATTGCCCCCCCAACATGAGTTGCAGAGGCTACAGACCTATTTCCAGTATGACTAGCAGTGACTGGACTTGTCCCCCCAACATGACTTGCAAAGGCTAGGTGCTTTCCCCCAACATGACTTGCAGAGGTTGAGGAACTATCTCCAACATGACTTGTAGATATTGGTGACTTCTTCTTTCTATTCTTCCTCTTTCTACTTCGTTTAGACTTTCAGTTACTAGTAACTGTACTTTCACCAGAAGCGGGAGAAGGAGGAGGAAAAGAATTTGCTGACAAAGGAACATCAACATTATGCCCATGACATGAAGTTCTTAACTGATAAGCATCAAGAGGATTCGGGACATTTGGAATGGTACCCAACCAAACCGATAGTTCCACATTCAACCCAGGAATGTACAAAGTGACCATCAAAGGGACACCAACATTTTCGAAGAAAGGAAAATCACAAGAATCCCCTTGAGGAGGGGTTCCTTGGTTGGTATCGTTAGTAAATTTATCCATGAAGATATTATGCACAAGGTCTCCCCTTCCAGGATCATTCAAGTCCGTAAAAGTCTCATACACTAACTCTGGCGAACTAGTGTTATCAAAACAATGCCTATAAATAGGCGGCTCCACGTTTCTAAGCAAAAGACAGAAAAGTCCTCACGACCGGTGGAGTGGGTGGTCTACCACCTTAGGTCAAATACCCAAAGAAATTAATGACTAACTCACTATGGAAAACTAAGGAGAACACACTAAAAATTTCCTAAAGGAAAAATCAAGCAAATGACTAACTAGTAGGAAGAACAGTTACACCAACCAACACTAGAGAAACTTACCTGTGTAAGTGAAAATCGAAAATAGAAGCACCCTCCTAGTATACTCTGCAAAGCATGGTTCGATGTCTACCCTAGGTACCTCGGTATACCCTCGTAGTCACCTATGTAAGTCCCTAAAAAATAAGGCAACCAATTTGCCAACTCGTGAACAATCTCCAGGTGGGTACAGTCAACAGTCGAGTGGACCACAATGAGAAAGGTAACTAAGCCTGAAACCTATCGAGGGTATCAGAAACAAGTGGTCTGGAAGGAAACTTAGGATCTCGAATGGATTGGGGGTCCATGAAGATCTGTAGGAAAATGCAACCAATAGTATCCCACGACAAGTCCTCAATATGCATTCCCCACTACGCTTGGTCCAACTTTGGAGGAGTTATCTCTGCTACCTTTCCGCACATGACCTCGTGTTTAGCCCATGTGTTAGAGGGGGTCCCCAAATAACTTTCATGTTTACTGGACTTTTTATACTCCCTATCTTTGACTCCAATTTTTGTTTTTAAGCCTTGAATAGTTTCCTCTCCAACCTAATTCAAGGCTCTAGCCTAGACTAGTTGATTGACCCTACAAACATAAAGTCTAATTAATTTTAATTAACGTTCTTTTTATTGGCTTGATTTAATCAAAAAGGCGCGTGGTAGTGCAATTGATGTATTTAAGACTCTTGCAAAAAATGAAACTTATAAGAACACTAGCAAAAAAGGATTATCTTTCTTATTTTTCTTTTGAAATGTTTTTAAGATGAGAAGAAAACAAAATAGTATGCTAATTTCTTTTTCTTTTTCAAATAACAATGAAAAGAAAATGCCAAGAAAGAAAGAGATCTAACAAACTAAGTTTTTTTTTTTTTATATTTTCTTCCAATCAAAGAAGAAATAACAAAATATTCTAAAAGAAACTAATGAATACACGATTCTAAAATGCAACTCATTTTTCTTAAAATTTCAAGCTAAAAATAAGTTTTAAAAGCTAGGAAACACAAAAAATCTTTAAAAAGATTAAGCAAACTGACGTCAAACCCACGATACGAATGTAACAATAGAGACACTGTACTTGGTCAAGAAACCCTTGATAAGTATGACTTCAATCAGGGAAGAGGTTGACTGCCTCTCCTTATAGAAAAGTTTCTTGACACATGCACGTTGTTGAGACTTAAGCAGCCTGTGTATGTACGTGGATTGTCTAAAAGAAGAGCGCGTATGTAAATGTGAAGACCTGTATTCCCAAGGCTGACCTATATTCACAAAAATACAAACAAGAAACTACGAAAATGTATCTCATATATGAATTAGTGGGTTATATGTCAGTATAAAACATAAATAACATAAATATTGAACACATCATATTGTAGGACAAAAAAAAATATTCCTTTTATTAATATAACAAAGTTTACTTATAATGAGATCGAAGACTGCTCCTTGAACCTATTTCAGGCTCCTCTTCACCAAGATCCAACTGTGTTTTCACGTATCTTTCTCCTCTCACACTTCTCTCTAAGGAAATGGCATAGGCTTATAATGGAGGGAAAAGGCAAGAATGGACAAGTCTGGCACAAAAATCACAAGGTGGCTGCAAATTCTTGGGGCAAGGAGGGGATGTGAAACGGGCATAGTTTCATTGTTCTTATGCTTCTCTTAGGAATGAGACCCCAACACCTCCTTTTATATGATAAAATGATGGTTATTCGGTTGGGTGATGGGCTATAGGCGGTGGGAAAGTTGGAAAACTACCCAATAGCCCGTAATCTCAATGAATTCCTTGCAACTTTTTAATATTAGCAACATTTGTGGGTACACACGGGTTGTAATGGTGTAGATAGCGTACGTACATGAGCTATAGTGGTGAAACAAGCGTGTGTAGATGGGAAGTAGTGGTGCAGGGCATGCACATCTTCAAAAATATGGTTTTTAAGAAGCGTTTCTCAGTGATGGATTGGAAAAAATAGTAAGTAAGAGGGCCAAATGCCAGGTATGCATGTATGGTGAAATTTAGGGTTATAACAAGTGTACAAACACATAAACGGGTGCCCCAGTGCATTATGGCTTGGCCTGTGAGGGCACAAGTTGTGAAGAGAACTGGTGGAGGGTGGGGACCCCATGGGTGGGTTTCTGTATGGGATAAATGAATGGAGGGAAACCTGCATATGGGAAAATTGATGGTGGATGAAATGGAGGGTTAATGATATTGTGGGGGTGAAATCGAATAGAACCAATATGAGATAGCCTAGGAGTCCATTGGGAAATATAGCAATATTATGAGAAGGAGTATGTGGATTATTCTTGAAAGTGCATAAGACTATTAGGAATCCCATCCCTAGGGGGTGAAAGAAGCATGAGAGTCAAATTGTCGAGGGGAACTATGAATGGGACAACTCATGTGGGGGAGAGTGCTATCGGGTGACAATACCAAAATGCAAAAAAGGTGATGGTACTGTAGAGCCATATGTAGGAAGCCTAAAGTTGAACGTCGGAGGGTGTGACTCAGAGATGCAATTGATATTCAGAGGGAATGTTTACATGCCAGTGTCAAACATATACTTGAAGGGGTTGTGTTTCTTGTGATGACCAAGTACCTGCACACATGAAAAAACTGAATACCCGACATGAACAATATCTAATGATAAATAACATCTGATAGCTATTTGATAATTTTTGAACATGAGCATGCGTACCTAGATGTGACGTGAGAAAAATGATCCCCCAAACCAAAGTTCAAATGTTGACCTGGGGAAAGTGACTATGTAGATGACGGGACCATGATCCTAAGGCTAAAGAAAGATCGAGAAACAGAGGCTCTGGACTCCTGTAAATGAGTGTGGAAGTTTGGCAAAAGGGACTATATATGGTTGGTGGGCCCATAGTTCCACCTCATTTGTACTCACTACGCCCATAGTCCAAAGGCATGAAACGCTAAGAAAAATTACTCCATGGGATAGTAAAAGTGGTTTTATATTGATCTTCTGAATGGATTTGGATTTGATTGTAGCCAGAGAACTCATCCATGAAGGACAATTCCTTGTAGACGAATGCCTCGTGGCCGACACAATCATCAATAATTTTGTCGATGAAACGGGCTGGAAATTTTTCTTTGGGACAAGCATGGTTGAGATCGGGAAATTCAGTGCAGACGTGAATAGTGCCCTGTTTTTTGTTAACGTGGACGCGGTTGGAAAACCATGAGTTATATGCAATGTGGTAAATGAATCCAATGACGTGTAACATGTCAATTTAGGCTTTGATAGTCACATCTTTGGATGGGTGAAGTGGGCACTGCTTTGGATGAACTGGGGTGACATCTAGCCATGTGTCGATGCGATGTTTGACGATAGAAGGATCGAGGCCAAGAATCTTCATATATGATTGGGTAAAAATATCTCGTTATTCCTGAAAGAGAGATTTGTAAGTTGTGAGTTCCTCAGGGGAGCATGCGGCGCCAATGGTGATTTCTTCTATGATTCTCGGTTTGATGGAAATGTCGATTTTGACAGTGGGGGGGATATTGGCCATGTTGCCTTCCTCAAAATCATCTATGGTAGGGATAGGGTTTTTGAACCAGTATATATTCCTTGAAGGAATAAAATCCTTGGTTTTGATTGCACATACAGAGGCTTGTCTACAAGGGTGAAAGGCTTCCTATGAGAGAAAAATTGCTCGATGATGGAGTGCATTCCATGGGAATTCAGGGGTAGCGATTTCCTCCAGGATATATTCGTCGCAGTGGAAAATGAGAGAACACAAGGGATCTGGGGAGGTGATATGGGTGACTTTCACATTGTGATTGTCCTCAAGTGGCGAAGACATAGAGGGGATATCACAACCATGTTGCGATGACTTGCTTGACATAAACCAAATGTCTAGATACTGTGGGTGATAGGATGTGGTAGGGGTCAAGATTTCTTGTGGGAAATTGACCGGAGAATTGGGAGGATTTGGGGGAACATCCTCGTACAATCTATATATGAACCATCGAGGGGTGGGAGTCAATTTTAAGGAGTCTGAAAAGAGATTAACTATGGAATCCATATAATGTGTTCTTCTGGACCAATTAACGAGTGTGAAAGAACAAGCTCACTCGACAATATTTTCAATTTTAGTGAGTTTGAAAAGAGCTTAACTATGGACTCCGTGGAGGTTCATTTTTCATAAATTTAGTCCCTTAGGCCGGAAAAAGGGTTAAACTTATACCTGCGAATACTCTTCTAGCGAACCGAAGGGTTTTTTTTCGTAAAATTGACCATCTAGACCAAAAAAGGGGTAAACTACCACCAGATAGACGTGCCTTCAAATTTTAGTTTGGCGAGCATGAAGGACAACACAATCGCTCGATAATCTTTTCATGTTTAGAGAGTCTAAAAAGGGCTTAAAAGAAGACTCCAGGGGGCTACGACTCATGTATTAAACTGGTTCAGGTAGAGCCCACTGCTAGGCTCAGACCAAGATTCTCTTTGATAGTCAACTTGGAAAGTCTCCCAAAAGGGAAGAAAACACAAATCATGGTGTAAGTCCTCCCATGATATAGAAACCGTAGTCATGGCTTCAAGGATAGCCTCATCTTAAGGCAAGTCAAAATATGAGAAATCACGCAAACAAGGGTCGATAGTGCCAAAGGATGAAGTAAACTGACCATATTCCATATGACGATGGAGGTTATGGCCAGGACCAAAAGCATCTATCAGTGAACAATAACAAACACAAGGGCTTCTGGATCTACAAATAGTGAGATCAGACTCAACAAGAGACTCAAGATCACTTGGACCTAGAGGGGGAAGAAAGGGCTCCCTTGAACCCATTGGATAAACCAATGGATCAATCATTGATACCAAGTCTCAAGAAGGAAAACATGATTGCACAGATTCCTGCTCAGAAGCAGTTGAACAACGAGGATAAGACGCCACATAATTAACCCGTGGCGGGGTAGAGTCTACATGAACAGTTGGAACATATAAAGGGGAATCATGAACTAACGTCGAATTAGGATGGTCATTATCATATTCTAGCCGGTTGATAGTGACAATGCTTCCATTATCAGGGAAATGAATCACCCAAAAGAGCATAGACACCACATCGTTCATAACATATACATAATCACGCCCAAGAAGCATATTGAAATATAACGGGCCTTGCACCACTATAACATTGACAAGGACAATCTTAACACCTAATGAGATAGGAAACTGAGGAAGAAATCCCAAATATTCACTACAACATCTGTCAAATTCCAACAGCTCATGCGAAGAAGACACAATCTAGGGAGATCCCAAGACTTTCCAAATTGAGGAGGATAAAATACTTGCAGAGGCTCCTTCATCCACAATACATCGATAATTTTTTGTTGAATTAACTTCAACCCTTATTTGAAAAGGTGAAGAATAAGGAAGACAACTCTCATCAAGGTCATTCCAATCAAAGGAAACCCTCCTAGGAATTGGAGGGGGTGTGCTCAAAGAGAGCGGAATGCCCTCTTGTTCTGAAAGTAATGAACTGGAAATGATAAAAACATAGTCGATAGACACATCACTCCCCAAGAGAAGAGTCGAATCAGCTGAAGATTGCATTGGCTTGACCACTTTGGTAGACTTGACATTCTCCAAGAGAAGAGTGGGATTAGCCAAAGACTGCATCGGCGTGACCACTTTCTTAACCGATGGTTGAATAGGCTGCGAGACTACATGTTATAAAGGCACCTCACCCCCCAAAAGAGGAGTGGGATCAGCCAATGATACATCGACATGACCACTTTCTCAACCAATGGATGAATAGGCTGCGAGACTACATGGTCTAAAGGAACCTCACCCCCCAAAAGAGGAGTGGCATCAGCCGATGACTACATCAGCATGACCACTTTCTCAACCAATGGATGAAAAGTCAGTCAAGAAACCTCAGATGACTCAGAATCAAAAGATCTTGCAGACAGGGACCACAATATTTGTACCTATGGAATTCCAGGGCATAGATGAGTAAGGTGATCTCCCTTGCAAGGCTTATAAGGGAACTTGGGTTTACGTCTTATCCGTCTAGGTTTCTCAACATAATTAATTCCTCCAACATGACTGGCAGTGGCTGGTTGCACATCTCCAATGTGACTTGCAGAGGTTGGTGATGGGTTGATAACCTGATTCACAGAGGCTACATACCTATTGCCAGTATGACTAGCAGTGATTGGAATTTCCCCCCCAACATGACTTGTATAGGTTGGGTTCTTTCCCCCAACATGACTTCCAAAGGGTTAGGAACTATCTCCAACATGACTTGCAGAGGTTGGTGACTTCTTCTTCCTATTCTTCCTCTTTCTACTTCATTTAGACTTCTGGTTACTAGTAACTCTACTTTCACCAGAAGTGGGAGAAGGAGGAGGAGAAGACTTTGCTAACAAAGGAACATCAACATTATGCCCATGACATGAAGTTCTTAACTGAGAAGCATCAAGATCATTCAAGACATTTTGAATGGTACCCAACCAAACCGATAGTCCCACATTCAACCCAGGAATGTACAAAGTGGCCATCAAAGGGACACCAATGTTTCCGTAGAAAGGAAAATCACAAGAATCCCCTTGCAAAGGGGTTCCTTGGTTTGTATCTTTAGTGACTTTATCCATGAAGATATTATGCACAGGTTCTCCCCTTGTGGGATCATTCAAGTCTAGAAAAGTCTCATACACTAACTCTGGAAAACCAGTGTTACAAAACAACACTTATAAATAGGCGGCTCCACGTTTCTAAGAGGAAGACCGAAAAGTCCTCACGACCGGTGGAGTGGGCGGTCTACCACCCTAGGTCAGAGACCCAAATCAATGAATGACTAACTCACTATGGAAAACTGAGGAGCACAAAGAACACACTAAAAATTTCCTAGAGGAAAAATCAAGCAAATGACTAACTAGTAGGAAGAACAGTTACGCCAACCAACACTAGAGAAACTTACCTGTGTAGGTGAAACTCGAACACGGAAGCACCGTCCTGGTATACTCTGCAAAGTGTGGACTGATGTCTTCCCTAGGTACCATACTATACCCACGTAGTCACCTATGTAAGTCCCTAAAAAAGAAGGCAACCAGGTTGTTAGCTCGCGAACAGTCTCCAGGCGGGTACAGTCCACAGTCGGGTGGACCACAATGAGTAGGGTAACTAAGCCTAAAACATACTGAGGGTATCAAAAGCAAGTGGTCCGAAAGACAATTGAGGATCCCAAACGGATTGGGGGTCCACGAAGCTCCGTAGGCAAATGCAACCAATAGTATCCCACGACAAGTCCTCAATATGTGTTCCCCACTACGTTTAGTCCGGCTTTGGAGGATTTATCTCTGCTACCTTTCCACACGTGACCTCGTGTTTAGCCCCTGTGTTAGAGGGGGTCCTCGGATAACTTTCACGTTTACTGGGCTTTTTATACTCCCTAGATCTGACTCCAATGTTTTTTTTTAAGCCTTGAATAGTTTCCTCTCCAACCTAATTCAAGGCTCTAGCCTAGACTACTTGATTCACCCTACAAACATAAAGTCTACATTATTTTAATTAGTGTTTTTTTTACTGCCTTGATTTACTCAAAAAGGCGTGTGGTAGTGAAATTGATGTTGTTAAGACTCTTGCAAAAAATGAAACTTATAAGAACACTAACAAAAAAGGATTATCTTTCTTATTTTTTTTTGAAATGCTTTTAAGATGAGAAGAAAACACAACACTATGCTAATTTAATTTTCTTTTTCAAATAACAATGCAAAGAAAATGCCAAGAAAGAAAGAGATCTAACAAACTAAGTTTTTTTTTTATATTTTCTTCCAATGAAAGCAGAAATAAAAAAAGATTCTAAAAGAAAGTGATGAATACACGACTCTAAAATGCAACTCATTTTTCTTAAAATTTCAAGCTAAAAAAGCTAGGAAACACACAAAATCTTTAAAAAGATTAAGGAAATTGACGTCAAACCTAGGCTACGACGGGAACAACAGAGACATTGTACTTGATCAAGAAATACCGAAGAAGTATGACTTCAATCAGGGAAGACGTTGACTGCCTCTCCTTATAGAAAAATTTCTTGACACATGCACGCTACTTACACTTAAGCAGCCTGCGTATGTACGTGGGCTATCTAAAAGCAGGGTACGTATCTACATGTGCAGACCCACTGCAGGCCACGTACACCTCTGTAACTTTTCAAAAAAAAGAAAACAAACTTGCAGGATGACAAGGCAGGGAAAACTAGTATGGCGCCAACAGGCGACCAGAATCCCTTAAAGACTCAACAACTTACAGAAACTCAAAAATGTAGTAAAACCAGTTAAAACACCCAAAACATATCCCCTAAAACCCTAGAGGTTTCCCCAATATGGTTGAGAGTTATGATATAGCGGGAAAACCCCCCTATGGAGTACACTAGAGTTCAACATGTAGGCAGATCTAACCATCTAAAACTCTCCTACACTTTAGACTACCCCGAATATACCCCACATTCATACAAGAAATACAAAGTAAAAATATTTGGTAACTCTACCTTAAACTCCGCATCCAACGTCGATCCTTTCGCATTCGATTGATCCTCGACTACAAGTCTCCTCCCAAGGATGACCTGTATTCACAAAAATACAAACAAGAAACTACAAACATGTATCTCATATATGAATTAGTGGGTTAGATGTGAGTATAAAACATAAATTAAACATAAATATTGAACACATCATATTGCGGGACAGAAAAAGTATTCCTTTTATTAATATCACAAAATTTACTTACAATGAGATCAAAGACTGCTCCTCAAACCTATTTCGGGCTCATATTCACCAAGCTCCAACTGCACTTCCATGTATCTTTCTCCTCTCACACTTCATCCTAGGGTAATGGCATAGGCTTATAATGGAGGAAAAAGGCAAGAATGGACAATTCTGGCACAAAACTCACAAGGTGGCTGCAAATTCTTGGGGCAAGGAGGGGATGTGAAACGGGTAGAGTTTCATTGTTCTTATGTTTCTCTTAGGAATGAGACCCCAACACCTCATTTTATATGACAAAAGGATGGTTATTCGGTTGGGTGACGGGCTATAGGCGGTGGGACAGTTGGAAAACTACCCAATAACCCGTGATCTTAGTGAATTCCTTGCAAATTTTTAATTTTTGCAACATTTATGGGTCGACATGGGATGTAATGGTGCTACTAGAATACGTACATGAGATGTAGTGGTGCATCAAGCGTATGTACACGGGAAGTAGTGGTGCAGGGCGCGCACATCTTCAAAAATATGTTTTTTAAGAAGAGTTGCTCAGTGATGGCTTGGAAAAAATAGTAAGTAAGAGGGACAAATGCCAGGTATGCATGTATGGTGAAATTTAGGGTTATAACAAGTGTACAGATATAGAAACAGGTGCCCCAATGCGAGAAGGATTGGTCTGTGAGGGCACAAGTTGTGAAGAGAACTGGTGGAGGGTGGGCCCCCCATGGGTGGGTTTCTATATGGAGTAAATGAATTGAGGGAAATTTGCAGATGGGAAAACTAATGGTGGATGAAATGGATGGTTAATGATATTGTGGGGGTGTAGTTGAATAGAACCGATATAATATAGACTGGGAGTCCATTGGGAAATATAGCAATATGATGAGAAGGAGTATGTGGATTATTCTTGGAAGTACATAAGACTATCGGGACTCCCATCCATAGGGGGTGAAAGAAGCATGAGAGTCAAATTGTCGAGGGGAACTATGAATGGAACAACTCATGTGGGGGAGAGTGATACTGGGTGACAGTACCAAAATGTAGCAAAGATGATGATATTGTAGATTCGTATGTAGGAACCCTAAAGGTGAACATTGGAGGGTGTGACTAGGAGATGCAATTGATATTTAGAGGGAATGTTTACATGCCAATGTCGAACATATACCTGAAGGGGTTTTGTTTCTTGTGATGAACAAGTAACTATACACATGAAAAAAATGAATACCCGACAGGAACAATATCTAATGATAAAGAACATATGACAACTATTTGATAATTTTTTAACATGAGCATGCGTACCTGGACGTGACATGAGAAAAATGCTCCCCCGGGGCCAAGTTCAGATGATGACCTGGGGAAAGTGACTATGTATAGGGTGGGACCGTGATCCTATGGCTGAGGATGGATTGAGAAACAGAGGCTCTGGGCTCCTGTAACTGAGTGTGGAATTTTTGTAAAAGGGACTATATATGGCTGGTGGCCCCATATTGCCACCTCATTTATACCCGCTACGCCCATAGTCTAAAAGGCATGAAATGATAAGAAAAATTACTCCATGGGGTAGTAAAGCAGTTTTATACTGATCTTCTGAATGGATTTGGATTTGATTGTAGCCAGAGAACCCATCCATGAAGGACAATGCCTCGTGGCTGACACAATCATCAATAATTTGGTCGATGAAAGGGCTGGAAAGTTTTCTTTGTTACAAACATGGTTGAGATCGGTAAAGTCAGTGCAGACGTGAATAGTGACCTGTTTTTTGTAAACATGGACGTGGTTGGAAAACCATGAGTTATATGCAATGGGGTAAATGAACCTAACAATGTGTAACATGTCAATTTTGGATTTGATAGTCGCATCTTTGGATGGGTGAAGTGGGTGTTTCTTTTGACAGACCAGGGTGACATCTGGCCATGTGTCGATGCGATGTTTGATGATAGAAGGATCGAGGCCATGCATCTCCTTATATGACTGGGTAAAAAAAATTCGTTATTCCTGAAAGAGAGATTTGTAAGCTGTGAGTTCCTCAGGGGAGCATGTGGCACCAATGGTGATTTCTTCTATGATTCCCGGTTTAATGGAAATGTCGATTTTGAAAGTGGGGGGGATATTGGCCATATTGCCTTCCTCAAAATCATCTAGGGAAGAGATAGGGTTATTGAACTAGTCTATATGCCCTGAAGGAATAAAATCCTTGGTTTCAATTTCACATACAGAGGCTTGGCTAGGAGGGTCAAAGGATTCCTATGAGAGAAAAAGTGCTCGATGATGGAGAGAATTCCATGGGAAATCGGGGGTAGTGAGTTCCTCGAGGATATATTCTTCGCAGTGGAAAATGCAAGAACACAGGGGATCTAGGGAGGTGATATGGGTGACTGTCACAGTGTGATTGTCCTCAAGTGGTGAAGACGTAGAGGGGATATCGCAACCATGTTGCGACGACTCGCTTGACATAAACAAAATGTCTAGATACTAAGGATGATAGGATGTGGTAGGGGTCAAGATTTCTTGTGGGAAATTGACCAAAGAATTGGGAGGATTTGGGGGGACATCCTCAGACAATCTATTTATGATCCATCAATTGGTGGGAAGTGACTCAGGTTCAGGGGATGTGATGTTGACAGTATATAGAGAGGGAAGGAACCTTGTTGAGGTGGTCAGATGTGGTTGAATAGGGGTTGAATGATGACCTCGGTATGCCACAATCAAAGGACACTGGTAGGTGAAGTGAGCAAGTGATTCATAGAGAGCACAAGGGTATCTCATCCATTCGGGGATTGAGGTAGAGAAATAATGAATGTTAGTGACGTGGGTACCTGAAAGTCATGGTGGAGGGGGCTCTTGTTGAAAGGTTTGGTGTACTTTTGTTAGCGTATGGTGAAACTGAGGTAGAGCTAGGCAAGGATGAGTGTAGTGGCCATACTATGGACAGATGGCACAAGAAAATTTGGTTTGCATCCCTTTACTGCCTATAGTGGAGGATGTTGTAGTAGTACTAGATGTTCTTGGTGAAGTGACAAGCGATGTGGTTGCTCGAGGGAGTTGGATCAGATTGCATAACTCAGGAAGAGAAGGACATCTAATGGTGGGATTTCCCTCTCTTTCACATAGTGCACAAGGAGGTTGAACTTGGGGAGGAAGTGGAGTGGTGGACTCTTTCTTATTTCGTCTTCCCCCATCCATGGCAATGGTGCTGGCGATTGGGGGTGAGGGTGGTGTGGTCGAAGATAGTACTCGAATCTGCATTGGGGTTCCCTCTGACTAAGGAGGGAGAGATGGTTGAGGAACCATCATGGGTGGGTGTAGATACCATACAGGGATGGCGAGCACCATGTTGGTAAGGGTAAGCATTGCAGCTACATGAAATGCTTGTACTCTCAGTGGGGGGTACAAGAAGGGAATTTGAGTAATGTCTTGGGGAATTGTCTCCCAAACCAGGATTTTCCCCTAAGGGAGGGGGAAATCAGGGATATGTGGTGTAGTAGGGTTCTTAGGGAATCCCTGAGGTAATATTTCTTCAACTGTTGGGACGTCGAGGTGTGGAGAGGCCTTAGTGGGAGGAATGGTCTCTTTGGTGTCAGTTCCATTAGAAGATACATAGCACTCTTGTGATGAAGGGTGTATAAGAGGTGGTCCTCCATGGTATGCCCCCAACAAGGATGGGTCCTTGAAAATTATGGGGGCCATGTCAATGAGTGAAAAAGCATCAGAATTAGTGTGAACAAGAGGAAATATGTTATTGATGTTGGCAGAATGGTTAGGCTCATAATGTGTGATTTGGTCGATGGTAACGATTTTCCCGTTGTGGGGTAACATTATCATTCAAAACATAGAAGAGGCCATAACCTTCATAACGTACATGTAGCTACGTCCAAACAAGAAATTGTAATCGAGCAGGGCATCAATAACCTCAATGTCGATGAGGATGGTTTTTCCCCTGAGTTCCACAGGGACATTTTGAAAGAGCCCTTCAGGGGAGGATGGTCGACCATCATAGGATCTCAAGGTGATGGTAGATGGTACTAGCTTAGGGGAGCCAAGTTTCTGCCATACATTTTTGGACTTGATGCATGTGGATGCACCTTCATCAATGATACATCAATGAACCGTGATTTTCTAAATCTTGACTGGTATCTGGAAAGCTACCAGAGCAGGGAAATGAGGTTCTCCGCTATCTAGATCAAATGTGATGAGTCTAGTATCAGTTGGGTCAACTGTCCCCAAGGTTGAAAGTAAGGATTTTTGTTGAGTTGGACAATTTTGGAGGACCTCCAATACAGACATGGATGCAAGAGACTGCGCCAAGTCATTGACCAAATTGTAATTGTGTGTTTTCCTAACCTAAGGGTTATTGACATTCTGTCGTAACAAAATGTGAGGGATATGAATGGTAGGTTCAGTATTAGGGAATCAAATCATATAGGGTTTCCCGGATATAGCTGGAGCTGCTTCTGAAGTGGTGGGAGTATATTCATGGGGCATGTTGTATTGACGACCACGCGTTTGCAGAATAATTTATTCTTCGCTAGTGAGGAGGATATTGCGATCCGTCAGGTTTCCATGATGAATGGGCCTTAGATTTTGATATTGTCCCATTTGTGGTAGGGCAGGGTGTACCTCCTATTGGGTATTCATCACACCTTGGTGTGGAATAGGGTTTTGCAACACAGCTGGGGGTGGTTGTTGGAAATATTGTTGTGGGGCCTTTTGAGGGGTAGGCGATGCTGGAGGATGTGGTGCATTCAAGGATTCTTTCATTTGTTTAAAGTCGACAATTTGGGGGCAATGGTGAGTATAATGTCCTCACCGCAAAGAACACAAGGGAATTTCATCTAGAGGTTGTTTTTGTTGTTCCTCCCTTGGCGTGTTTTGTTATTGTCCCCTTGGGGGTTCTCATTACCTTTATTATGGTTGCCCCCACAAGTTGTTTTTGTTGGGGGTTATTTCCACCTAGTCTCGGGTTATTATTGTTTCAGTTTTTTCCTTTCCTCTTGGCATTATTTGATTGATGGGCTGGATTTTCCATATTCAACTACTCAAAAGTATGAAGCTTTTGAATGGGAGAGGGCTGAAAAAAGTTAATGTCGGCATGTGGTTTCCCGTGTGGAGGAGAAATTGGATGTGGAGGACCAGGAAATGGAAAATACAGATTGTTTTGTGGCAACGATCCATAGGGAGCATAGGAAGGTGAAGCACTTTCACTAGTTCCTAGGTTATATGCTGAGGTAGAAGGTGTCATGCATAAATATTGTCGTTTAATTCCATTGTAGTACTTGGCCAACTATTTAATTTGTCAATCCGAGGTTCGTAGGCTTACGAAGCACACACACTATATATGTAGGACTGAAGTAGAAGTATTCTAATCTAAATTGTTGAAATAAAATTAATCTAGGAAAGCATTGAGAGGCTAACTAGGAAAGAAGAAAATTAATCTAGGAAAGCAATACAACATGTGAAGAGTTGAATGACAAAAGACATATGTGAGCTCACACAATAAATCGATCTCAAATTATATTACAAGAGTCAAATGACAAAGCATGAAAGAATAACAATGAAAGAATCAAAGCTAAGAATCCCCTTCTCCTCATTACAGGACTAAATTATGAAATTACATGATCTTGTGAATTACATCCCCTTATGAATTACATGACTCCTTCATGAAGAGAGAGCACTCTCTTATATACATGAAAGTCTTGAAAAGTGTCATAATTACCGATCCACTATTCTCTCAACTTATTCCTTCAAATCCTCCACAAATATTTTGGATAAGATATCCTATCTAGATCTCCATGATCTTCTCCTTGAAGTTAGCTTAAATGATTATCTTCGAATCTCTTTTAAATATTCAAAGATGTAATTCGAATTTTACGAGAGGTGGTGGATTTTGACTTTGTTGGAATCTTCAAATATGCCTGCACACATCATCAAACTCATCCAACCTTGATATATAATTAAAATATGTTAATTTCTAATATTTAACCACAAATTCACTTATAATACTAAAATGAATACAATGGAAAATAATAAGGAGAAACCCACATGTATTTATGAAAATGGTGTGATGGAAGGTTAATGGGACGATGAAATGTAAGGAATAGTGAAGGAAAAAAGGGATATAAAAGTGACATTTATGAGGCCCAACATACCCCCCAACTCAACTCGTTGCATGTCCTCATGCAACCATGCATGGATATTCTTAAGAAATTTTGGCATTTAAACTATGGCTTTGATTGATGATGTCCTTTTAACAATGAATGTTTCCAGGGTATGAGATACAATAGTAACAACATGTGAAATATGTGTAACAACATGTGAAATTTTCTTATGGTTGGTTCTTGTGTGACAACCATGAATACAAAATATGTTGGCTCTTGTATTAACACCATTCATTTCACTTATTTATTTTCTTTCTGCAATAATTTAGCCATATACTTGCTGGAAATAATAAGCTATCAATGTGCATAAGAAAGCATCACTGTGTATAAGAAATCCTTTTCTTTATCTTTATGAATTATGCCAATATGTATATCAATCAAAATGCAACAAAGTGTCATTGGAAAAGAAATGTTAGTGAATCATAAATGGAATGATGAGATGGTAAAATGGAATAATGGTATGTAGTGAATATACGTTCCCTCCCGCCCCCAACTGAAGTGGCTGCATATCCTTAGGCAACTTTTCATAGGTTATGAAAGTGAACAAGGAATAGAGCATGGTGAGGGAATTTTCCAAAGTTATTCATTACTAGAAAATAAGGAATTACATTATTAAAGATTAGAAAAGAACATACCTCCACTTACCCAAATAGTAGATGTTGTTGTTGGGGCTGCTGGATCAGGAAAACGTGATTGGCGCTATAGCTGCAACTGCTATAACTGCTGGAGAAAAGAATATGTGACTGTTATTTTTGGAAGATGGAAAGTGTCACTGCTGCAAGATCATGAAAATGTAATTGCGGTTGTAGTTGCAATGTTATACTGTAATTGTTGTAAATGAAACTACTGTAGCTGTTGAATCAGAGAATGCAAAGTGGAGGGATCTGAACTGTTGCTGATGAATAATGAGAAATGTGGAAGGCAAAGAATATGGAACTTTCACAGATCTGAAATCGAACTGCTGCAACTGCTAAGGGGATCATGAAAAGGTGTATAGTCTTCACCCGCTACAAAACTGATGGTACAATTCTCATCATGCGAATGAATGTGTTGATGTCGAGCATGAAGAGAAATCATTGAATTACCATCCATTAATGAATGCCATTAACCAATGCAAGACAAACTCACCAATGATGTCAATGAATGTCAAGGTAACTGAGTAAATATTGTGAAGTGCGAATATATGTGCTGATGTCGAGCCACTTGCAAGATCTAACAATCAAGGTACAATGATGTATTCCCATGATTTCTAGTGAGAGATCTTTCCATTAAGGCATGCAAGCCTCAGGGTACTCAAAAGGAAATCCAGTCTATATCCCAGATAAGGTGTCAAGGTCGATGGGGAAAGACTGTTGAAAGGTGGGCCTTACAAAATCCCACATTAGTCAACACGAGTTTATAAAAAGATTGGTAGCACTATAGATGCAAAGTAGAAACAGGGTTTATGGAAAGGAAATGTAATCATGGAAAGGGGGTTCATTTTATTCAGAAGGAAAACTGGAAAGGCTAAAATGAACTGAAAAAGATAAGGGAAATGATGTATGCAACTCAGAAAAATAGGTGTGTGGAATCATGAAAGTTAAGGCAATGGAAGATGGATTCAACACTAGGATGACTAATAAGTTTTGAAGGAGGAATGGGATAGTGTCACAGCATGGTCGCTGTCTAAAAACAAACATCAAGATGCACAAAAAGTTATGTGTAACAACAAACATCAGGATGCGCAAAAAGTTTATGTGTATCAACAAAACAGTTTCTATTGAGTAACAAATCCTTCAAGTTGTTTAGCAAAGCATGTGTTCTTTGAAAACTTTTGTGATTCTTAAAAATCACTTCAGCAGCAAAATGTGAGCATCTCTGAACCTAAAAAATCTTAGTTCAAATCCTGTAGGAAAACTATGAGATTTGTGAAAAACATATCATTCAGAAATAAGTGAAAATGCGGAAAATCAAAGAAAATAAAATGCGTTTTGATACCTATTGTTGTTGCACTCGTTTTATCGTCGATCGCTGCGTGAAATGTCTTAAGAAAAACAAATTAAAGCGTAAAAACATGTCTTGACTATCGTTTTTAGGAATGAGATGTCCATTTACAATTTTTGACAATGTTTTTTATTTTTATAATTTTGATTTTTATACTGTTTTTGTTTTTCTTTTCTATAAAACAAAAGAAATAATTTTTATGATTTTACATTTTTATTTTTTTTATTTTTATAACACACCCAAAATAAAAGGAAATGTCAAAAAAACTCAAAATTAAAATTATGAGCTACATCCCTAGTCATTCGTTGCCCAATCATAATAGAAACATGTTTCCTGCAAAACACATTGATCAGAGATACCAAGAGCATAAATATATCATGAAAAAATTATTGTTTCATCCCTCCTTGGTTCTTCCATTCTGTCATGGCTCAAGCCTTCCAACCATAATTATTTGCACCAAATCTGCAAATCAGGCTCCTGTCCATAAATAAATCTGCCTGTTGATCCTGTGGCCAATACCCACTTATTGAAAGGATTGGAAGCAAGGCAGTTAACCACACTTTCATAAGTTATTACTGAATGCAGTGGTTTGGATGAAAATCGCATGTAAACAAATGATGGTCACCTCTATAATGGCGGCTACCCTCCTTCATCATCGTCGATCTTATCAATCAGATGGAACATGTAACCAATAAACACATAGAACACAAGGGTTGCCAATTATCTTGATAAAACACTAGTGTAGGCATACTAGTAAGAAGTTATGATGATCAGATCATAAACTACAACACGTGTAAAGTAAATATAGCAGGCCACCACACTATAATACTACCTAAACAAAGTCAACTTCATCAAATTCACCATTACCTTGCCATCGATATGCGTAACCCAAACAATAAGGAAGTTATTATGTTAACTAATAGAAACATCTACTTCCAAGCAAGCCAGGCTTGGTATATGGCTCAATCTTCATCAATCGTGATAGTGATCGTGCAGAGTCATGGAGACATGGCCATTGTTGATTTGGCAGTGAAACATTGTGTGTGGGTGTATAAGTCCTGAGAAGATGCTCCAGTTGAATTTTGTTCAGAAATAAAAAGGAAAATACTGGCGAGTCAACCACACAGAGGGGCGGCCTATGTAATTCAACATTTCAGATGATATCTTCCTAACGATTGTCTTTTTCTATCTATGTAGTTGGGAAAGTCTATCGATGCAGTTGTTGCTTCCTTTTCTTTTATTCTCACACTGTGACAGTAGAGAAACTATGCAACTATCGATGTAGTAGACATGAACACCCATTGCCTAGCTATCACGATGCATGATACTTTGTATCAAAATTGATCCCATGGCAGGGAAGATAGAGGCTACTAGTGAGATACCAATATTGATACCCAGCCAGTAGAAAGAGCACTAGAAGGAACCATACCATAGAGCTATCCATCCCTGTCGCCGCTACAAGTGAAATACATTTCACAACATTTCCAATCATGAGATAGTCCGGTCAGGCCAGTCCATTGAGGTAGCATGAATTGATAAAGAAAAGCAAGGCTACTACCAATTGAATGCTTGAGAATCGAAAAACACAATGACTGGTTGTAGTAAACCGGATGCGTCTTCTTCGTTTTTCTCAGGATTCAATAAGATCGATGGAGAATTGAATGAATGGTGGTTAAAAGTGCTAGCGTTTTGATCAATGGAGAAGCAAATATTGTGGCTCATCGAGTGATTTAAAGAATCAACGATGGGGTTCGATCTGTGTACGAAATTGATGGTGAGGGAGAAGTGATAGGGCATCAACAAGATCAATAGTTATCATTGATTACAGGTGGCCAACTTGTAAAGGTTCTAATGAAGCCTGAGGTATCGTAAACCCCCAACCCATCAGTTTGACATGGAAATACAACCAAAATTTTCACTGTTTATTGGAAAAATTGGTGTTCATAACGTTGGGTTTGCATACCCTAGTGGAAAATTTGTGGAGGTTGACGATGGAAATAAGATCGCTGCAAATCAAATCAAATACAATGAAATTGGTGCACCATTATACCATATCAGCATGGTAGAGTTTGAATAGTCAATCACATGCAATAAAGTCACTGCATATGCTAGAATCTCTGCATAATTTGTCACCGTAGGGTTTGGATGATTTAGTATTCACGTAGCGTTTATAATCACCGCATAACCATCGTTCAATATTATTCACGTTGAGAATCATCATTCAATATTCACCATAGAGTTCACACATATTTCACCATGCAAAATCACCACGTTTTTCAATATTCATTGCAGAATCACCACATATTTCACACATATTTCACCATGAAAAATCACCACGTTGTTCAATATTCATTGCAAAATCACCACACCATTCAATATTCACCACACAATCATGACATAAATATTCACCACATGATCTATGAGGATCTGGTGATTCATAGGAGAGAAAGTAAATGGACGTGGAGTCGATTATTCCTAAACCTTAGTGTTCGGGATCCAAAGTCAAAATTTAGAGAATTAGATTCAAATTCGGATGATCAGAATAGAGATCTAGATACGAATGTTTATAATAGTTGAGCCTATTGCATTTTTCTTGACCTGAAGAGTTGGACTATGCGTCGAGATTGATGGATATGAAACAGATTCAGCAGTTGAAACCATCATAAGGGATCATTCGGGTAGGCAACACCTCCTGCATCAATGCTTTGATTATGAGGAAAGAGTAAAGGGTGGTGTTCAAATCAAGATCGAAGAAGTGGGATAGAAGGATAGTGTAAATGGAAGAAAACTCGGGATCACATTCCACAAACCACATGCGATAATTTTCTGGTGAGCAAAGAATTCAGAAGGAAAACATCCAGGAGACAAGGTCAGAACCATGACATTGATGCCCACATAATTAGCTTGGTAACCTGGATATTTATTAAAATAGATTCCATAATGATCTTGCAACAATTAGCAAATCTCTAAATGGATCGATACCATAAAACAAATTTCTGATTTGATATGGTTATGATTTGATTTGAGATCGCCCTTATCGTGTGAATAATTTTCCATAAAATCTTTCTCTTAATTCTGCGAATAAAGGCTATGTTTTCGTCGTTTTTAATGACTTATAAGCATTGAAAGATTTTATTCCTACTAGACTTGAGCGAATACGATAAAAATGGTAGGGAGTTGTAACAACCAGAATTTGCAAAGACTATGATCGAGATTTTGAGATCATGATCATGATTCAAAATTTTAGTTGATTCTTCCAGATTTTTAACTTTTATCATTATTTTATTAGGTTGGTAGGATTTAATGTTGTCGACTGTATTCAATGTCAAAAGATACAGCTAACAAAGAGGATGTGATATGATATTGCTGCTACTAAAACTCAGGGATGAACCTACACTAGAAGTTAAAGACGAGAAGACGCATAGTTTCAACCATTATTTCAGCATGATTTTTACAGTTTCATCATGATACAGACACGGTTTCAGAAATGGACCAGACCAAAAGTTTAAAAAGAAAATTAAAAATGAGAAGAGCATAGGCATGACACTGTTCAGTCACTGTTACAGCAAAAACGTCATTGTTTCAGCATATAAAATTTCACTGTATCAACATGCAAAAAGTTGTTGTACCAGCATGTTGTAACAACATGTAAAAATTTTGTTGTATCAGCATGCTGTAACAACATGTAAAATTTTCGTTGTGTTTTATTCATATAATTTTTTTTTTTACTGTGTTTATTTTCCGGTCAAAGGATGGATGCAAAGACATTCATCCCTGAAATCAAAATTATTCCTATTTTTTGATCCTCGTGATCGCACAAAGCATGGAGGAGAGCATACTTATTTTAGGTAAAACAAAAAAAAAACTGAAAATTAAAACCTACCTACTCTATGCTAAATGGAATTAGAAATTAGTTACGTGTAGGAAAATTTCCAGTGGAGCCAAGCACACAACAGTAACAAAAATATGTTCAGTGGCAATTTTTCTAATGAATAATGGAAATATTCAAGAGTGAATGAATCTAGTTGCCGTGCCTATAAACTTTCTAAATAAAAAGAAAAATTAAAAGAATTTAACCTGGTAGTCGCTTGAAACCATCGTTCGATATAGCTTCTGTAGGCATAGTTTTCCTTGCTCAGATCATGCTGCAGCTCCTCATTTTCCTCCTCCAGTTCCTCAGATGTTGATTGCTCATTCATTTCTGGAGGAGCATTTAAGCTCGTTGCTACTGTCAATATCTCCTCTTCGTGAGAAGAGGAGATCCTGAATTTCGCAAGGATCTGAGAGAGTTGTTCCAAGACGACACTCATAGTTAAATCATATTGTAAAAAGGGTTCTTACAGTACCCAAATCAAAATAAAAAAACTGAAAATCATACTTGTTGAAACACATGAAAACCTCTTCACAGTTGCAAAAAAATTGAAATTGCAGAAAGTGAAATTGCTAGAATTGAAACCTACACTTACGCTTGCAAGAATTAAAAATCTCCCTACATGCCCTTACTCATACGTCACCTCAGATTTAGGATCATGACTAATCACACTTGTATGAAAATTCGAACTAAACCTCAATCCATCATGCTTCCCCGACAACGACACCAAAATGTTAGGCGAAAATATTGTCATTTAATTCCGTTGTAGTACTTGCCCAACTATTTAATTTGTCAATCCAAGGTTTGTAGGCTTACGAAGCACACGCACTATATATTCAGGATTGAAGTATAAGTAATCTAATCTAAATTTCTGAAATTAAATTAATCTAGGAAAGAATTGAAAGACTAACTAGGAAAGCAGGAAATTAATCTAGGAAAGGAATACAACATGTGAAGAGTTGAATGACAAAAGACATATGTGAGCTCACACAATAAATCGATCTCAAATTATATTACAAGAGTCAAATGACAAGGCATGAAAGAATAACAATGAAATAGTCAAAGATGAGAATCCCCTTCTCCTCATTACAGGACTAAATTATGAAATTACATGATCTTGTGAATTACATCCCCTTATGAATTACATGACTCCTTCATGAAGAGAGAGCACTCTCTTAAATACATGAAAGTATTGAAGAGTGTCATAATTAATGATCCACTATTCTCTCAACTTATTCCTTCAAATACTCCACAAATATTTTGGATAAGATATCCTATCTAGATCTCCATGATCTTCTCCTTGAAGTTAGCTTAAATGATTATCTTCAAATCTCTTTCAAATATTCAAAGATGTAATTCGAATTTGAGGAGAGGTGGTGGATTTTGACTTTGTTGGAATCTTCAAATATGCCTGCACACATCATCAAACTCATCCAACCTTGATATATAATGAGAATACGTTAATTTATAATATTTAACCACGAATTCACTTATAATACTAAAATGAATACAATGGAAAATAATAAGGAGAAACCCACATGTATTTATGAAAATTGTGTGATGGAAGGTTAATGGGACGATGAAATGAAAGGAATAGTGAAGGGAAAAAACGGATATAAACCTGACATTTCTGAGGCCCAACAGAAGGGGAACCTAAACTTGGTTGAGAAGTCGGTGGCATCATGGGTTTCGACGAGGGTCCACTCATGGGTGGAGGGGGAGAAACATGATATGGTTGTTGGTAAGGGGGAGGAGGGTAATAAGATGGTCCTCCATATGGTTGCGGATATTTGGGTTCACCATACATAGGTAGTGGTTGGATGTATGGTTTGTGGTGTGTCGTGGTACCAATCATCCCATCCGCATTGTGAGACATTCTAGGTTTGTCTTGGCCAAATGGTACGGGTCTAGGTGCATCAGGTAATACTATGTATGAGTAACCTGACTGAGCATAAATGAGGTCGAACTGTTGAGATTTTCTAATGGCTTCCTCTTTGTATTGGGTGAAGGTGGATGCTACATCTTTGGAAAGTATAGAGACGAGTGATTTTAGAAACCAATCGAGACGTTGTTCTTTGGTGGTTTCTTCTTTACATAAACTATGTCGTCGACGCCATTCGTGAATGTGGTCGTAAATGTGCATAGAAAAGGTTTGTTTGCACTCAGAGAGAATTTCTAAACCAATGTCATGACAAACTGGTAGTTGGAAAAAGGCCAAAAAGGATTTGGCCAAGGATTTGGCCAAGGATTCAAAAGTCACATGGGACCCTGATTTTTCATCCACATACCATTTGGTTAATGGACCAGTGAGTGTTACTTGAAATAACCTTAAGTGAATGGAGTCATCCATGATGTTGTTTGAAGAGAACCATAAGTGGAAGGTCATAACATGGTTGGTGAGATCTCCCTCCATTTTTTCTTCAAATTTTGGAATATCTGAAGGTATCTTGGTAGGCATATTGGGCCATGTGGGGTCATGTAAAAGAGGATCATTCACGAGTTTAATCAAATCAGGAATGTTAAGAGATGCCAATTATGGCATGGGGGGATTTGGTGGAGGATTAGTTCTAGCCATGGTGTGAGTAGGTAGTGGACCTGACACTTGAGAGGGATTTGGTGGGGTTGTACTTCTCCCTTGAGAAGAAGTCCCCCGCCCCCCACCTCCTTATGAAGGAGAGCTAGTGGAAGGATGTCCTTAGGAATTGGACGCAAGAAAAGTGGAACCAATAAAAACTGATCCCAAAATAGTGGCGCTCATAGGGGTGTGATATGGTTGAGTCGGTGAGTCGACAATACTAGGAACTCCTCCTAGAATAGGAGGGATATTTTGCAAGCATCTGGAACGACGGGGATTTTGCGGGTCCCCTATGATGTTCGACTAGAAAAATTGAATGTGTGCAAATGGTGATGAGAGAAATAAATGAATAAGAGACTTGTATAATTTGGACCTTCACAAGATAGTATAATTCACAATTGCATGTATCAAATGAGCATCGTACATAAATCAATTATAAATAAGCACACATGTGGGTAGGTGGATTTTTTCCACGTGGGGGAACAAATAAAACAAATGGTTGTGTCGTAAAATATGTATCATCCTTCCTCTCAAATAGTACTGGAACTTCAAAGAGCACTCGATAGTGTGTTCTGAAGCCACCGGAAGAGGAACTAGTGAAGGATGAAATAATTAGTTATAATGAGGGGTAGCAGGTGCATATCCCGAAAGAAATGGAGATATTTTCCAATATCCATGCAAAATCTGATCAAGGTGCAATTGCAACCCACAATTGCCACCTAGGTATATGTCCTAAATTTGGTGACTAGGTACCTCATTCAAAGTGCAACATTTAGATTTTCGGTGTCAGAAATGAGTTATGGGGTGGATCCCTTCCAAGAGTTGGGTGACTCAAGGGGGGATGCACAGATCAGCCAGACCTCAGCCTTCAACCCTTCATGGGTATCTCCCTGCCTTACGGTGTTGGAACACTTGACTTAGAGGATTTGAAAGTTCCCTATTTGTCAACTTCTAATGTTTGAAAATGTGAGAACTAGATAACGAGGGGTTATTTGGATGTCTACCCCTAAGATCCTACCTAGACTAAAAAAATTATTTTGGCACCTCCTGTGGAGGAAAACTTAGTGGTTTTTTAGAACAAATGTAGATGTGGTGAGCTGAGAGATTAAGGGTGTGAACCAATCTCATTTTAATTAAGTGGGTGTGGACAATTTCTCAAGAAATAGTGGGATGTTTTGGAATTCCATTGGAGAAAACCTACTTCAACCTCCACAATTCAAGATGGAAATTATGTGAGTGAGGAGTGACTTTGTGTGTGATCAAGTGAAAAAATGTGCCAAATTTTAATAANACAATTTCTCAAGAAATAGTGGGATGTTTTGGAATTCCATTGGAGAAAACCTACTTCAACCTCCACAATTCAAGATGGAAATTATGTGAGTGAGGAGTGACTTTGTGTGTGATCAAGTGAAAAAATGTGCCAAATTTTAATAAATTAGGTGTGAATTTGCAACATGTGGACTTCCTCTGGTCCTTACAAATCTTTGTTACCTATCTTACTAAGTGTCATTGGTACAAACTTGAAGAATTTTAAAATCCCTAAAGAACTGCCCTGTGAAAATATGGATCCTTACCAATCCTTTAAACTCCCTAATGTTGTTTACACTAAGAAATCTTGGAAAATTATCCTATATTGCAAACATGTGGGCATGTATGGGCCCGTTACTTTGATCTTTAAACTCCCCTAGTGATGTAAACTATGAAAGAAATTTCAAGAAACTATCCTAAGTTTGCAACATGCAAGCATGTATGGGCCCTTTACAATTTTAAGATGATTTCAAAAATAAACTAAGAGGAGCCCTATGGGGGCTTTGTCCTCTCCTAAATATTTTTGTTAAGGGAGATGAAATGTCCCCTTAACCACCTTTCTGATTCTCAAGATCGCTCTATGGTGCGAGAGAAGAGCATACTCAATGATTAAAGTTAATGTCTAGTCCCAATGTAAGTGTTTTAATATATGATAGCAATAATCTCAACTTAAATTTTACACACCAAACAAGCCATCCATGTGGAAAACAAAGAAAAAAAGGAGAATATTTGGTTCTTTTTACCTCCTAAGTGCCCATTTTAGCTAACCTTTCATATGGGAAAGGAGTGTAAGTGGAGTGCATTTTACAAATTGCATGAAAGCAAGAATTTGAAGGCTAGGGGCCTTCAAATTATCACAAAAAACCTTACAATTTTGAAACTCTGGAAATGTGTGTGGGTTACAATTCTGACAGAGGCACAATGGGCACACAGTGCATAGAGAACAAAAGCCTTTTGGGAGAACAGTGTGCATAATTCATAGAGAATAGAAGTCTTTTGGGGGCACAGTGCACGTCCGTGGGCTAGAATACCCGCACACATTCTGATACGCGTTGGGGGGGGGGTTGAGTGAAATTATCCTCCTCCAGCTCAAAACTTGGCTCTTGACAAGTAAGGTTGGGCTAGTTTTGGTACCTGCAAGACAATTGGATTAAAAATAAGTGCTCTCTAAGCCCAAATAGGGTGAAATTTGGTACCTTTCCCTAGTATGGTCGCCAATTTGTTGTGCATGTTTCGTCACTTGGGTGAGAAAACAAATGGCCCTTGCATGCCTATTTGGGCCTTCTAGAAAATACAAAGGTTAGTTAGTGGATTAAACAAGCCAAACACATGAAATAAACAACTAAACAAACTAAAAACAACAAAGGAAATAAAACTAGAATGCATAATAAACTTTTAGAACCATAAACAATCAACCAATGACCAAGATTATGCCACCAATGGATAACTATACTAGTTGGAAAAAAACCATAGATAAAAATGAGGACTTATGGGTCCCCTCTTCCTCCTTGGGAGGGATCTTGAGTTCCCTGATGGAGAGATCTTCTTACAATGGAAGAAAATTGGAAAATGATGAAGAAAATCAATGCCTATTCCCTCAAGAGGTGAGTGGAATGACCTATTGCAATGATGCTTGAATACTCCTAGGAGAAAAGAGGATTCTCAAGGGAGAATTGAGGCATCATAAAAATACTATGAGGATCTTGGTTTCTTAGTGCACCCATGGCCTCCATTTATAACATTTCTTCAAGGCAAAATTCAACTGGTTCTTAGTGTGAACAAGGAGCCCTTTAGGGAACCCTTTGGTCCTTGACCAACCCCCCATTTGGATTTTTCTCAGATGTGAAGGTCAAATCAAGTTGGGAGCTGGTGCATAAGTGGTTGGGGGGGCAATAAGAACTACTACATATTGAAAAATTTGCGACGAAAGTACTCTTTCATCACAACATGCATGAGAAAAAGTTCATCTTTTCTAAATCTACCCCGTATTCCTTGCAATATCAATGATTACAGTTTGACTAAATTATTATGGTCAATGTTCGTCTCACGAGCGACGCCTGTAGATTGTCTGTCGCTCTTGTGATGAACGTTGACCATAATAATTTAGTCAAAATTTACCGTTTAAAATGACCTAAAATAAATAGGTGGAAAAAAAAAATTAGGTCACTATCCTCGCAATTGCGACGATAGTGTCCTAAAATCGGCCTATAAATATTTGACGATTTAAATATGTTGCGGAAATCTTTCTATAACAACGACGATTCCGAAAGGGTATTTTTGTGCGGAAAAATGTCGTAGAATGTTGTTAGAGTTGGGGAAAAAAGTAAAGCGGGTGAAAAGGGTGATGGTAGATGTAATTTCCCTTGTAAAAAATGTTGCCTCAGATGTCTCGTAAGAATTTTAATAGAAACAACTACAAAACATTGTAGGAATGGTCACATTGATGGCAGATCGAATGAATATCGTCCCATGGTAATTATCTATATATTCATTATCTTTTTTTATTTTGTCAATTTTATATAAAATTATATATATGTATATATATTGTTTGAATGTTTTTTATAATATACACTA
>SNQJ01S0021898.1:98407-110407 GCA_010110895.2 Picea sitchensis | reverse complement strand
TTTGTTTCAAAATTTGGATTTTTAATTTGAAATTTTGGATTTTTAGTGTGTTTATTAATAAGCACACACAATGTGATGTAGTTGTTAATAAGCATTAACCCCTTTATAAGTTTTGTGCATATTATATGGTATTCTTTCCAATGTTTGTATTTTATAAAATTTAATAGAAGCAATGTTTCACAATTGTTTATATATAGTGTATTTAATAAAATATTGTATTAAATAGTATTTGTGATTTAGAATGGTTTAAGTGTATTTTCAAAAATAAATTTAAAAAAAACAACTCTGCATATGAGCTTGAGTTACAACCCTCCATTAAAATCTCAATTAATTGATGTTTTATTTTTATTAAGAAAATGATTTAATATAATATTGTATTAAATAGTACTTTGTATTAATTGATATTTTGCTTTTATTAAAAAAATATTTAATACACTATTGTATTAATTAGTACTTTGTATTAATTGATGTTTTATTTTTATTAAAAACATATTTAATACAATATTGTATTAAATAGTACTTTGTATTAATTGTTGTTTTGCTTTTATTAAAAAAACATTTAATAATTTTTTTTTTATTTAATACAATATTGTATTAAATAGTACTTTGAATTAGAATGGTTTAGGTGTATTCTTAAAAAAAAAATCAAAAGAAAAAATAGCTCCACATAAGAGCTTGAGTTACAAACCTACATTAAATAATTTATGTTTTGTTTTTATTAAAAAATTATGTTGAAAGTTTGGTAATATGAAATAAATAAAAGGATAAATCAACAATAAACACAAACATTTAATATTATTAAATTAGAACTTAAGKTAWTMYAAMAAWAMTCCATATCATTTATAAMTWAAYTTATATGTTTTTGAGACAAAGTGATTATAATTAAATATAAATATGTTGAAAYGTGTAAACTAATTTTCCTAGACTTCTACTATTATTCAGTTAGTTGAACCAAAACAACTAAAAATAGAATATGGATAGATTCAACTGCTTGAATAGTTTGTGTAATTGTTTGATCAGTTTGTGATCAATCTGTGTAACTATTTGATAGATTCTATATATCTATGCATTCCTGTAGAGGAAAACGAGTATGAGAAAATGGTTGCAAGCATGTGTTTGTCTGTTGTAACTCTCCCTTGAACAATAAGAATAGAAATTATAATTGCCCCATGGATGTTTCCTTTTAAATGATTTTACCATGTAAATTGTTGTGTTGTTTGTGTGATTGATTTTTGTTGCTTTCAAATATTGTTGAGTTTATGCTTTTGATTCCCAAAAAGTGGTATCAGATCAGGTGAGTCGAGTCGAGTGGATCTGCATGAGTTTATAAGATCCATTGGGAGATTTGAGCACTAGAATAACTTGATTTGTGTTCTGCATGTTGGAAGAGGACAAATTCATTGTAGGTGGGTGATAATTTTGTCCTATCGCTCCTTGAGCCTTGTTGGAGGGCTGATACTTGGTCACAAACTTACAACATTCAATTTTTTTGGTGATCATCGATCCTTTTCTTACGAGTGGTGTGATACCACATACCACAAGATTATTTCTACTCATGAGGAGAGATAGAAGAAATAGTTGTTTATCATAGATCCATATGATAGGATGCTGCTGCAATACCTATGGAAACTCGTGGTATGAGGTATTTGGATTTTATGATTGCACATGGGGTATGAAAGAGACCTTTTTTTTATTATATAGTGCACAAGATATATGAAAGATGGAT
Source organism: Picea sitchensis (assembly GCA_010110895.2). NCBI lineage: Eukaryota > Viridiplantae > Streptophyta > Pinopsida > Pinales > Pinaceae > Picea > Picea sitchensis. Next base: position 108,681 of record SNQJ01S0021898.1, on the reverse strand, counting down.
TTTAAATAAATTATTGGACATTTTTTTTACTATGCACTAGATATTGTATGGAGGATCACCTTTGTAAATAATGACGTTGTCTAACTACCCTACAAAATGGCTTTTTTTTTTTGGAATCTCGCAACATAAATCTGCATGAAATCACTAGTTTTCGTTGTTTAAAATCCATTTCTAAACATAGAAATGGATACATCATGTTGAAAAACCCCTATGGCACTCAGATTATATAGAAATATTCACTCAAATCTGCGGATCTAACAACATGGATGATTTTAAGGATGGAAATTTATTTTAAAATGTAGAAACCTTAGCGAATCTTACTTATCCTTCCTATGCCAACTATAAATGTTTGGCGATATTTTTGTAAAAATATTCAAATTTCTAAGGATTTTATATAGTTTTTATAAAATTTTGGCGATTTTGAAGGTAAAATGATTTCATCCTATAGAATTTGAGCGAACCATTTTTAAAATAACGAATCTCATTTTTGGAAAAACCATGCAAAATTAGCCCATGAGCGAAATTTAGCCCCTAAAATCATCCATGTCTAACAATTTCTTGTCTGATTTTATGAAAATGTCTCGAGAAAATATCGTTGGAGAAGAGTCATTTCATATAACGTTGAGACTATGACATAAATAATGGGAGGATGTTATAATATTATTTGTTTAAGAGGTGGATTTGTTTGTTTAGTAAAAATATTTTTACATTAAATATTTGTGGTTTGGTTTTAAACCTTTTAATTAAAATTTTTAATTTTGGGGTTCAACCTTGAAACTTAACCATTGTTCCTCCATATTAAAATCTTAGTTTTATAAATTGTTGTTTGGGTGGTTTATGCTAATGGATAAATTATAGATTTCTAAGATTGAGGTGGACAAATTCAATGTAATAAATAAATTTGATCTATGGAAGCTCAAGATGCGGTATTTTCTCATACATCAAGGATTGAAAAAGGCATTGGCGTGCAATAAAAAGAAACCGACAAGCATGAAAAACAAGGATAGGGAAAATATGGATGAAATATCCCTTAGTACCATTCATTTTTAAATGGTAGATGAAGTTTTATTTAACATCGTTGGAGAGGATACAAAAACATCCTTATGGAGTATATTGGAAAGCCTTTACATGAAAAAGTCCTTAACAAACATAATATTCTTGAAGAGGTAATTGTATAGCTTACAGATGAAATAATTATCCAGGGGGATCTAAGGAATGATCATAGAGGTCCAGGAGGATTTGGAATTCTCAAAGAGGTCCCAGGGGATCCATAAAAGATAAAAAATTGACCTTCTCAAATTCTCTTGAAAATGGCATCAATGCATAGAGCTCGTCGTCATATTTACAACAGTCTAAATGACAAGTCATATAGAGATCACATGAAAAAGTTATAAGTAGTCAAAGTTTTAGTTAAAGGGAAAAAAGTCAAAGTTCAAGTTAAAGGATGACATCAATAGGGTGACACACATCACCACTGCAAGGGTAGCATGTGGCACATGATGGTACTATTGACATGGAATATTGCAAACTGACTGAGAAGGTGATGATGCAGACCATACAACCAAGTGGTCCATTCATATGTAGACACATGACAAGGACGAGTCAATGAGAGGCCACCATGTGGTGACCACCCAATAGCCAATAATGGTTGGTGTTTATAAACATTATGGAGTCGATGGGGGTCAAACCTACGACCTCCATAAACCTTTACAAAGCCTCCCCAACCATTGCATCATCACATGAGTCTTAACCAAACTATGCATTTAATTTTATTTGAACTTGTACTAAGTTTGATGTGGGGGGGGAAGGGGCGGAGGGATAATCCCCCAGCCCGAATGAGAGGGGATAATGGAAATTTCACCATAAACCATATTGTGTATGGTTATAACCACCAATAAAACAAACAACAAATATCCAAAGGATCGTGGAAAATAGAACCCCCAACCTCTACTATGTTTATCCAACATTTTAACCATTAGGAAAAACCATCCGGATGTTATAGGATCCCCACTAAATTTAGCCTTAAGTTTCCAAATATTCACATAGAGGTTTTTGAGCCTGCAACATATATATTGGGAGTGGATCCTAATGTGCACAGATTCTAAATTTTGCATGGATCTTGAGTTGGCACAATTTTCAGTACATGACATGAATTTTTAGGTTGTATGAGTGTCTTTGTTTGCTTGCTAAGAAGAGGCTAAGTGTGGTTATCTCATAAAGCATGTCATGAGGTATAATGGTAGCACCTAGACAACTTTATACCGATTTTTCACAAGGACAATGAATTTAAGATCTCTTTTGTGATTTTAGGTCATTTGTAAAATTCTTATCTCAATTTTCCATTAATGAACATTTAATGCATTGTTTTACGTACCGAAGAGGGTGTAAGTGATCCAGTTTAGAAATTACTCGAATTTATAGTCATTTTTTTTAGAATTTCGCAATGATGTCAATGGTGAACTTAATTTTTTTTTTGAGTTATGGAATTAAAGAGAATCCATTAAATGGCTCTATGCAAGCACATGTTGTCATGTAACTTGGTATTTTGAGATGGTTAAAAGAAGTCTTATGGTTTGAAGAGGATAAAGGGATGAAGTTATATGATTATCAATATTGTATAATTTCGGTTATTTTATTTTATGTTATGTAATATCACTATTCAACAAACTAATAATCATCTCATGAGTTTTTGGATAATGAACCCATCATCAGAATTCTACAAACCACCTCGATATGATCAATAAAATATTCCAAATCAAGTTAGATACTGCATCTAAATATTTAAAAGGAATAAGTGGTGTCTAAGGATTTTTGAATCATGTGGTATCATATCGAGGTTTGACCTGTGTTGCAAACTATTGATGTGATGAGATCCAATAGTTCATTTGGTTTATATTTTGAGGAATCTTATCAATAATTCAGGATGAGTAAAGTTCTCTCGAAGATGAGGCTCCAAAAGAAGATAAATCAATGAATGTTGAAGGATAATTATTAGATAAGAATGCATTTGCAAGATCTTATGGAAGAGAAGATGAGGCTGGAATATTGACTATTATGTCATGAGGAATTCCATAAGGGTATTTTTCATGAGTTAGAAAGAAAGTTGCAAGTTAGGAATCAAGAATTGGCACCATCAATAGCAATCCATGAAGATTGGCAGGCTTAGAATGATAAGTTTTTAATGAAAAATGGACTACCTCTTTCAAAACGCATGATCGAGAAAGATAACTCCTCATATTACTCATTTTTTTGTCAAGATGAAGAGTGTTCGAGGGTATATGAAGCAAGGAGAACTTCAGAGGAATAAGTCCTACACAAATAGCTGGCCTTACCTTCAATGCCAGAGAAAATTAACACGTGTAAGGCATCTCTAGGGAAATATGTGCCTACTATAGGAGTGTTGGGTTGTTCTATTCTTTACACTGAATGTCTAGTTGAGGCGGGTCGACTAATAGTAAAAGTCGAAGGAACCAACAGAAATGCAAAGGTCGAGGTGGTCAAACAAGAAAATTTGAATTAAAATATATTGATAGCAGGTCGAAGGTCGAGGTGGTCGACTGGGTAAAGTCAAATCATAAGAGGTTGACAGGTGGGCACGTGGTGACCGATTGAAGACTGAATGAAGGATGACTGGTAGTCGACTGGTAATCCGACTTGGTATTCAATTGTAACACAATCTCAAGATTCACAATATTTCTAGCTAATGATATGCATGGATCTATAACTATTTTGGGTGCCTTTTCTTTATATTTTTTCCTACCGTAAATCCTATAAAGAAGGTGTGTTGTATATTGTAAAAGCTAATATTTAATATTTAGATGAATCGGTTTGGAGGTTATTGGTCATGCATATATAAGATCAAGGATCCATATGGGTGTTTTTGGCCTCCCACCTATTCCAAATGGCTAATTTTGGTAGTTTTCGAGTTTCGTAGTTTTTTTCTAGTTTTTGGGTCGCCCACTTTCGGGGTAATTTTGAGGCCCTAAACAACGTTTTTAGGGATCACAATAGTTATACTATACATGAATTCAAATTCTGACTTAAAAATGTGTATTCCTCAGATAGACCTTTCCAACAGGATTTTGTGCGCCTAAAATGGATATCGCATGCAAAAGTTACGACCCCGAGAAGTTGATGTACTAACCTACCCCAACGGGGCCCACTTGAATTTTGGCGCTTCATCTCTGAGGGTTAGGTTTTTGGATGTATAGGGTTTTGGAAATATCATTTATTCTAAAAATTCTTATAGAGCCTCATTATAACCATATTCTTGGGAATTAGCACAGTCGTCACATCTTCTAAGAGATAAGTCACCACCATTCTAGCAAGCTTGTTTTTCATTGCATTTTATAGTTTCACCACATTTTCTTATTGAATAGAAACCAATTTTATTGTATCTCTGTTATTGTATTTTTGTTATTCTTGTGTTTTTGTGTTAAGAATAATAATAATCTGTATTCGTTTCATTTTGCTCATAAAATATGGATCAGTGGTATCAGAGCGGTCTACTCCTTATCATTCTTAATGCATTTCATCGACGAGGTGAGGGTACAAAGAATTGGGTCTAGTGCTTGTTTATATTGTGGAAAAAATCTCTCGCACACCTAAGGGACCTCTCATGGTGGGAGAAAATAAATACCATGGGACAGGAGATCCTTTCAAAATTTTGCTCGAGGAACCCCTCATGCAAAATAGGAACGAAATGATGGATAGTTTTTCGCAAATCCTTTGGTGACTACCAACAGGTGACACATATTCATCGAGCAAAGGTGGCACCCCATTCAAGGTACAAATAAACTTTGATATTCCCATATTTGAAGGTCAGATAGACGCAGATGCTGTAGACAAATGGTTGAATCTACTAGAATGGTATTTTTTTGTCCATAATTTTTTGAACAAAGAAAATATTACATTTGTGCTTGTTGAGATCCAATTTCTCCATGTTTTTATTTGTACAAAAAATTTCATTATTACGCATTTTTCCACATATCGTTGTTAACACACACCATAAACCCTAATTAAATGACATCATTCGTCATTTTATCTAGTGTGGTTAATACATCGCCTTTTCTATCTTTTTAGTGGTTAAAATATGATTATATCATGATTTACTTATGATGGTTTGTGAAGTGTGATTTGTTTACTAGCACAATCAATATTCTTGTACCATAATAACAATTCAACATTTCTACAAAAATATTGTCACTCAGGTACGTGTTGTTGTTTATCATAATCGTGTTCTTTGAGGTAAAAATTAGAAACATGCTTTTTCCCCACAACGACGTCGACATATAAACACGTGTGTCAAAATCCACCCAGGTCACATGTGTGGACCTCCAGGGGGGAATAATTTAGCCAAATTAATAAAAGATCTAGAAAGAAAACTTTGCCTTCGATTTTCATGCACATGAAGACAAATTGAAAGAATCTGGAACATGGAAATTTGGTCATCATGCTAGAATTTTTCCAAACAAAGGAAATGTTGAGGAGTTATTATTGGTTCCTTAACTTTCACTTTCACAAATTTCGTGGTATGTTCAAATTTGAAAACACCACACCCGGACTTGGTGACATGGCCTTGAGTTTGACGTTAAATGGATATCAAATCAATTAAATTAGTATGAGAATATTCATTTGGTTGCATCCATCACATTGAAGATATGGATTGAAACCAATTTTGCTAAGTTGGTCCTGCAAAGCCAAGGATAGCTAATTCGTTGTTGCCATCTCCATTTTTGGTATTTTGTCTAACGAAGACGTAGGGGATGTTCTCATCTCCCTTATTTGGTTATATAATTCTTCTATAAATTATTGATTGTAATGGAGGGATAAAAAAACATGGTTATTATTCTTCATAAAATTTATTATGTGAGAACCATCTCAGAATAATGCAATTTTGAGATTTATTTCAATACAATGATAGGCTAGTATTTTGGAGAATTGGTTTTAGCGTGAGTAGTCTCTGATGTGGTATATTTATTCTGATGTGGTATATTTATTGGCAACGTTAGTTACGTTGGGAAGGGCTCCTCAATCCTGGATAACGATCTACCTCTTTATCTCTAATTAGATGTGTGTGTGCATTTAATTTCTTCATTTTTTATTTATTAATTAAATTGTTGTTTTGATTAATTTTGCGTGCATTTAATTTCAATGTGAATTATTTTAATTTGATAATTTCATGATATCAATCTTCAAAAAGGATCATTTTCAATGTTGCGATTTTTCTGTGTCTTTCACTTCGTTCTCTCACATATTTCAGATCAGTCATCGCCTTCGGAAATTCATAAAACCTCACGATATCTCCATTTGCAAATTGTGGCCTCTGCATATCACGTTATGCATCCCATTCTTCAACGTTTCATTTCACCTTCCACTCACTGTATTCATTTAACACTGCCATTAGCTTTGTAAATATTCATTCCTGGTTGAATCCGCACATAGGTTTGAAGTTTTTTGAATACAGTTGAAGTTTTTGCGAAGGTTTGTATTGTGCAACCGATATGTGATTTATTTTATATTTTGTGTTTTGTTATATCCATTACATTACACCGTATGCATTACATTGTTATTATTATTATTTTTTTCCCTTCGTTAATTGTTATTTAAATTGTTGAGTTGTACATAATATAATGTTTGATTGTTAATACATGTGTAAAATTTGTCTATTATATATATTGTTTTCTTTTAACCTTCTTTTTTATTGTTTTTTATTCATTATAAATTTATAATATTTAGTTAATAGAAATAATGTGTTGTTACATGTTTATATTGTTTTGCTAATATTTTATTTAGAAGTGTATTTGTTATGTTGATTGTAATGTTTTGTTAATATTTTTATAATATTTGTTTAAATTGTTATATCATTTGTTATGTTGTAATTATGAATTGTTTTATTCATTAGAGTTTTGTTACATATTGTTAAATGTTATTGTTATATAAGTGTGAATGCAAAGTTAAATGGAAGATGCATACAAAGCAATCTCATTCTTGTACATAAATCCCTTACCAACACATTCATGTACCCAAACAAAATTAATCATGTAACCGCACATTCATTTTCACACATAAACAAAACTAATTCCATACCTCCACTTTCACTTCACTTTGATTCCCAGGGGTATCCTTTCTTGAGGAAAACTCTCTAAAGCGTGTTTATTTGAAGTCTTTTTGTTTGATTAAGAGTTTGGTGGATTTACTCTTAAAACTAGTAAATTCCATTTTAGGTCAGTAGCACACATACATGAGGGTTTGGATAGCTTCATCCAGTTGAATGATTAGAACACCAGTGTTGGTAAATTCCACATTTACTTTCACGTGTCCTTACTTTTCCTTTAATCTAGTTTCTTTAATTTAGTTTTCCTATAGTTTAGTGAAACACTACATGAATAATCTATTGAAGATCAGGATCTAACTCGGGAGACGTGATATGGTTATCCAGTGTTAAGGTACATCTTGTAGTGTGAATTTTCATCTGAGGTTGTCTTACTTGCAGTTATTACATTTTGAAGCGTGTCTGTCAGCTTTAGAAAATGCTACACTAGGATCCAATCCTGCATTTCCCATGCTTTCACCTCCAAGTCTACGACTCCCTCGTTGACAATTTAATGTTTGGAATTAATAATGCATATATTTTAGCGCCACAATTTTTGGCATTGTTGTCGGGGAGGTGCTAAAGGGATTGAAGTCTAGGTAGGTAGGTTGCCTTTAAATTGCATATTGAGATGAACAAAGTTCGCTCACACAAGAATTATCCAAAATACTTGGAATACATCAAAGTAATCCATATAGGACCGTAAATAATAAATGAATAGTAAGATATAAAATGAGATGATTACAATTGAGAATGAGGGCTCGTTTATATACCCACGCAGGGGTGCCCTTTACCAATAGTCATGTCAATTGAGACATGACCTTTCATTATTAATAATTATTATTTATTAATTAACTATTATGTTATGAATATCTATTTATGTATATTTATGTTCATAACACATATCCTGGTGGAGGACAAGAAAATAAGACAAAAGGTAAGGACCTACACATCCACTTTAGTGGGTCTCTACCCAAACCCAAGTCTATTCCTTTTGCAGGTGTGTTTCTCTTTCACAAAGTATGCTTACTTTCCTGCAAAATATGTTTATTTTCCCGCAAGTGTGTTTATTTTCATGCAAGTGTGGTGTGCTTAAAATTATTTTGAGTGTTAGTTAATTTTCAGTTCATCTTCATCAAAAATATTAAAAAATCAAAAATATTTTGGGTGTTGTAAGAACCCTATGCACTAATCCATGTGTGATGCAGGACCCATCATCTAGAAAAATGGATTCAAATATGATAAAGAGTTTCGAAGAACTCTCTCAAATCCTAGCAACAACTGGGATCTGTTCTTCTCAGGAAGAACACATCTTGACCGTAGTCAAGAACCTATCTACTTCTCCAAAAGACATAGAAAAAATAAATTTCCATGAGCCACATCCACGGGAAGATCCATAATCCTTCTGTAATCACCATTTCCAACTTATAGAGGAGACTAAAGAATCATGGACCGCATCTGATGGAGATACACCATTAGAACCTGAAATCGAGGAGTTTCTGATATGCCTTTCTGAAGATCCTCTATGCACTAACGAGACCAGTCATTTGAAAAAATATGATCTACATGGAATGATAGAGGGATACATGAATATTTTTCTAAATGAAGAAGTGAACCAAGAACATCATGACTTTATCGAACATTGGTTCCATACGACGACAAGATTGAACCACCACTCTCTTCTTCGATAACTCTTCACATCCTATCATTCGAATCAACTCGTTCCTCATGTTTGGGTACTTATTAAAGTATATTATTCAAACCTGAATGTCAATATATTCATAATCTTGTTACGCATGTGGCCTCATTGGAAATATTCATATACTTGAAAATGGGTCTTTTCTTAGGTAAGGTAGGATAATAAATAATTGAATAAATGAATAAGTGTGGAATATAGTTTTTAGTTTGGTGCAACATCATTTTTTTGTCTTTTTCAATAATTGTAGCTATGAGGATGAGAAACTAATATTAAAGGAGTTTGTTGCCCCAAAAATTTTAATATGTTTTCCAGCTCATATTGAGATATTTTTCCAACTTTTCTAAATAGATTAGGCTATGATGATTTGTTGGAGTTTTGTAGGTATCATCTCTTCAGTTGGATTGGGAGAACATATTCATGACTTATTCAGGGAAGTAATTTCATTTCTTTTGGTTCTGTTATTTCACCGAAACTATCTTTTATTCTGATATTTTGTTACCTAGATTGTTTTACAACAATTGAACCCATTTTTTTATTACTCTCCTAAAATGCGTTTCTCTAAAGACTACACTCTGACCTTTATTATTTTTTCTCTACTATTTCTCTGAACTATTTTCCTTGAAGAATTTTATAGTTTAAGTAATCATTAATAACGCAAAAATTAAAAGAGAAAAAACTTCAATCAAACCCAAGAATGTTTGTCAGAACCAATCATTTTGAAGAGATTTCATTTCCATTCTTTATACAAAATTTCAGATCATTTATTATAGCAGTGACTCACAACCTTATCTTTGATTGTACTATGGGATTACATAAAGTTAAAAGTCCATATTATGAGGCCATATGTAGCTAATATAACCTAATATAATCTCAAAGTTGGTCAGTAGAGAATCCTTATTGAATAATAACAGGAGAGTGCATGATGTTTCTATCCTTCGGAACACTACCATAATTATATGGAGAAGATGAACTTGGGGACTAGAGGCACCTTTAGGTCATTCTCTCATGGCCTCATCCACCACACATTAAGTAATTTTGACCATGCTATATCTTTGGACTAATCTCAATACATAAGTCTATTTTTCATTCGAACAATCTTTTATGGGAAATTTGTAGAATATCCTCCAACCTAATACCATACCATCCCATAAAAAGGTTTTCAAAGATGCTCCCCCATTCACCTGTGCAAATGCAATATATAAATTTTATATTAACGGTAAAGTTTGGGACAAGAGCCTTTGATGGAAAATGGGTGTAAGAGGCTAACCCATCGGGATAATGAACAGTTTTGTTGGTAGTAGGTATTGGCCTATGTTATGACTAGGCAAACCCATGAGGGTAATGAACAAGCTTCTGGGAAATGGCGCATTCTATCTGGGGAGGATATTTCTTATATGTAAAAGTCACCCCATCAAATTAATGAACAAGCTTGATGGCAATGGGTTCTGATTTTGATATGCCTAATCGATATTTGTTCATATG
>SNQJ01S0021898.1:61852-98357 GCA_010110895.2 Picea sitchensis | reverse complement strand
TGTGCAAATGCAATATATAAATTTTATATTAACGGTAAAGTTTGGGACAAGAGCCTTTGATGGAAAATGGGTGTAAGAGGCTAACCCATCGGGATAATGAACAGTTTTGTTGGTAGTAGGTATTGGCCTATGTTATGACTAGGAAAACCCATGAGGCTAATGAACAAGCTTCTGGGAAATGGCGCATTCTATCTGGGGAGGATATTTCTTATATGTAAAAGTCACCCCATCAAATTAATGAACAAGCTTGATGGCAATGGGTTCTGATTTTGATATGCCTAATCGATATTTGTTCATATGAACGATATAATTGTGTAAATCATTAAGAAGAAGCATGCATGGTTGAACTAAAGGTTAAATAAAATCCATTTATTCTCCATTTGAGAATAACCCTAAGTTGACCTTATGACACTATCATCCAATTCATACGATATCTTATGTGTATTATCTTAAGAGTGGGACCATGATCTTAGAAGCTTAATATACTCAACTTTGAAATTCACCTTTATTACTTGAATGACTGTAAATATTTTCAGAGTGAAAAAGGTTGGCTGCTTTCCTATGGGGTTTTCATTTTTTGACACTGCTAATACTCTTTTATTTTCCCTCCTAAAGGAGAAGAACAAAATCCCTACTCTAATTTATACAGGCCTCTCTGAACATAAGTGTTGCTAATATTTTGATGATTTTTTTTTTAATCAAGGAAATAGAAATATTTTCTATAGAATGAAAAAAATGGTTATACATTTTTGTGGGTTATTCTTGAATTATCTCAGTTAGTCATATATGGGGAATATTCATAAGCAATCTTCGAAATGTTTTCAAATATAAATTGTAAAAATGTGATAATGGATGTACTTCATGTTATGATCAGTTTATTATACGATATTATGATTTTATCTCTGTGTGGTGAGGCTTAACAATCATGGAATTTGTGCCCACAATTCATTAACAACTCTTAGATTTATGTTCTTAGCAACTCTCATATTGGTATCAACAAATGTTGGGAGCAGTCGCTTTCTTATAGCAATTTTTTTCCTCGATCTAGTAGATCAAAATTCGTTCTCTTAAGGAGTTCTCAATCTTTCTCTGCCTCATGTTCAACTTTTAGCAATCCACATCATGTTTCCATAGATATTTCATTTGGTTCTGCATAGTTTCCACTTTAGCGTGCATTAGAATTCAAAGAACGGGTAACTTGAGGTAAAGCATGTATAAGTCTCTTTAATTTACTAAGAATTTGGAAAACATGATGCATAACCACTATCACCTAATCTACACTCCACTACCACTTAGAAAGTACCATCACAACTAATCACCAAACCTTCCATTTTCACTCCACCAATCATAATGATAATTATACTATGATCATAAGACCAAGCAATGAAAAAGAAATATGTGGTATACAAATACAAAAACAAAGAAACATCTATAGTGTCTTCTCCTTGTACACCATAAAACATTCCTAATTCATTTGAATGATTCTGAATAACAGGATGAAGTCATGGTTTCCTATTCAAGAAAATAACCGCATGTAAATCTTGGTCTTAGAATGAATTTAGGATAAAAAGTATAAAGGTGTCCAAGTTCATACGGTTACCATCCTCATCATTTCACATTCTCCACACTCATACCATTCACTATCACCCTCTAATAACCCATCCCTTTCTTGTCCTCAATTTTCATGATAATTGTGTTTCTCTGTTTTAAATAGATTTGTTACAGTATAATCGGTTTCCATAGTGTCGCTCCATCAGAACCAACACCTACACAAAGAGACAATGTCATGTAAATTCATAAGAAAACTATCATGAGTCACCTTGTTTGCATGAGGAAATGAAAATTCCTTAGTTTGGGAGTGTGTTGAGGTCCACTTTTTCCATGTTTTCCACTCTACAGAAATATTCATTATTACACATTTTCCCACATTTCATTGTTTTCTTTTGTTTGTTAATTTGTGCGGAACCTGTTGGCTAGGCAATTAACCTGTGGCTTGAGAAACCGCGACTCAGGGGCATCTAAGCCGTCAAAATCACCTGGGGATCGCACCCGGCCTGAGCCACACCAACCCTTAACATGGTTGGATTTTTTGTCCCCGCAGGTTTCAAACCGATGACTTTAACATCACGGAGTGGCTTAACAACACACTCCGTCACCAACTATCCTACACCTCGGGGACTTCCCGCATTTTATTGTTAACACCCACCATACACCCTAATTAAATGTCATCATTTGTCATTTTATCTAGTGTGGTTAATACATCGTCTTTTCTATCTTTTTAGTGGTTAAAATATGATTATATCATGATTTACTTATGACGGTTCATGAAGTGTGATTCTTGTACTAGCACAATCAGTATTCTTGTACCATAACAAATGTTCAACATTTCTGCACCAATATTGTCACTACGGTACATGTTGTAGTTTAGCATAATCACGTTCTTTGAGGTAAAAATTAGAAACATGGGTTTTCTCTGCAACGACGTTGACATACAGTAAAATGTGTCAAAATCCACGTAGGTCACACGTGTGGGCCTCTAGCTCAGGGCGAATAATCATCCAAATTAATAAAAGTTCTAGATTGTAAGCTTCACCTTCAATTTTCATGCACATGAAGACAAATTGGAAGAATATGGAACATGGGTTTTGTTCCCAGCATGGAAATTTGGTCATCACGCAAGATGTTTTCCAAACAAAGGAAAGGTTGAGGAGTTATAGTTGGTTCCTTAAACTATCACTTGCACAAATTTCGTGGCATGTCCAAATTTGAAAACACCATGCTCAGATTTGGTGACGTGGCCTTGAATTTGACTTCAAATGGATATGAGATCAATTAAATTAGTATGAGAATATTCATTTGGTTGCATCCATCAAATTAAAGATATGGATCGAAACCAATTTTGCTAAGTTGTCTTGCAAAGCCAAGGATAGTTGATTCGTTGCTGCCATTTCCATTTTTGGTATTTTGTCTCATGAAGATGTAGGGGATGTTGTCATCTTCCTTCTTGGGTTATAGAATTATTCTATAAATGATTGATTGTAATAGAGGGATTAAAAAACATGTTGATTATTCTTCGTAAAAATTATTATGTGAGAACCATCTCAGAATAATGTAATTTTTGAGATTTATTTCAATAGAATGATAGGCTGGTATTTTGGACAATTGGTACTAGCGTGAGTAGTATATGATCTGGTATCTTTCTTGGGAGCATTATTCAGGTTGGGAAGGGCCCCTCAATCCTAGGTAATGATCTGCCTCTTTATCTCTGCTAATTAGATGTGTGTGTGTGCATTTAATTTCTTATTTTTTATTTATTAATTAGATTGTTGTTTTGATTAATTTTGCATGCATTTAATTTCAATGTGAATTATTTTAATTTGATAATTTTATGAGATCAATCCTCAAAAAGAATCACTTGGATTATTTCTATTTTTCTTTTTCTTTCACTTCGTTCTCTCACAGATTTCAGATCATGCATCGCCTTCGGCAATTCATAAAACCTCACAATCTATCCATTTGCAAGTCATGGCCTCTGCATATCACTTTATGTGTCCCATTATTCAACGTTTCATTTAACCCTCCACTTGTCGTATTCATTTAACACTACAATTAACTTTGTAAATATTCATTCCTGGCTGAATCCATACACAGGTTTGAAGTTTTTTGAAGTTTTAGGTTTGAAGTTTTTACGAAGATTTGTATTGTGCAACCGATATGTGATTTATTTTATATTGTTTGTTTTCTTATATCCATTACATTACACTGTATGCATTACATTGTTATTTGCTTGTTTTTTTCCGCTTCATTAATTGTTATTTAAATTGTTGAGATGTACATAATATAATGTTTGACTGTTAATACATGTGTAAAATTTGTCTAGGGTATATATTATTTTGTTTTAACCTTTTTTTATTGTTGTTTATTCATTATAAATTTATAATATTTAGTTAATACAAATAATATGTTGTTACATGTTTATATTGTTTTTCTAATCGTTTATTTAGAAGTGTATTTGTTATGTTGATTGAAATGTTTTGTTAATACTGTTATAATATTTGTTTAAATTGTTATATAATTTGTTATGTTGTAATTATGCATTTTTTTATTCATTCAAGTTTTTCTACACATTGTTAAGTGGTATTGTTATATAAGTGTGAATGCAACATTAAATGGAACAACCATACAAAGAAATCTCATTCTTGTACACAAATCCCTTACAAACACATTCATGTACCCAAACAAAATTAATCTCGTACCTGCACATTCATTTTCACACATAAACCAAACTAATTCCATACCTCCAATTTGACTTTGCTTTCATTTCGAGGCGTATCCTTTCTTGAGGAAAGCTTTCTAAAGTGTATTTCTTTGAAGTCTTTTTGTTTGATTAGAAGTTTGGTGGATTTTCTCTAAAAACTAGTAAATTCCATTTTAGGTCAGTAGCACACAATCATAAGGGTTTGAGTAACTTCACACAGCTAACTGATTAGAATGCCAGTTTGGGTACATTCTACATTTACTTTTAGGTTTCCTTACTTGTCCTTTAATCTAGTTTCTTTAATTTAGTTTTCTCGTAGTTTAATGAACCACTACATGAATAAGTCATTGAAGATCAGGATCTAACTCGAGAGACGTGATCTTGTGATCCAGTGTTAAGCTACATCTTGTAGTGTGAATTTTCATTTGATTTTGTCTTACTTGCATTGATTACATTTTGAAGCATGTCTGTCGGCTTTAGAATATGATAGAATAGGCTCTAATACTGGATTTCCTATGCTTGCATCTCTAAGTCTATGACTCCCTGGTTGACAACTTAATGTTGTGAATTAATAGTGCATATAATTTATCCCCACAATGCTCCTGAAAGTTGTTCCCCATGTCAAAGGTTGGTGGGAGAATTTTTGTGAGCAAAAGGAAACAAAGGAACCCTCATTATTTATAGTTGTGATCAGCTTGGAGTCCTTTAGGGATGTTATCAAGGAAAAATACTACCGTGTCGAAAGTTATGACGACCTGTATACAAAATGGACCACATCGTGGAAAGAAAGAGACCAAGTAGTGCCAGAGTTCACAAATATCTTCCATACCTTGCACACCAATATTTGTATCAAATATTCTAAGTGACATATGGTGCTCAAGTTTCGTGGTGGTATGCATAGATACATCCATGCCGAAATGGATTTTTTTGACATCTCGTCCTTGGGCGCAGACTACCGATATGCAATCAAAATCGAGAAAAATCTTAAATAAACGACACAGAAATTTGGACTTGGGAACTCCTCACATCAAAAGGAAGTAAAGGGAAGACCCATACTACGGAAAAAAGGACATAGGAAAGAAGGGTAGCCTAGGGAAAACAAGTCTAGGCTAGAAGCAAGGAAGGACACCAGAAAGACAAAGAAAGATACTAGGAAGTGGTGTGACTTCCATAAGATCCCATGGAATAACATTATTGATTTCCTCTTAAATAAATCGTTGGTGGCTAAGTTGAAAGTCTTTGAATAAGATGTGGGTTCACACTCTGCGTCAGAACCAGAAAGAGGTAAATGGATCATTGACATAGAACCCAGTGCCACCGTTGCTACCACCAAGGTCCAACCCGGTGAACCAGATGAGCGAGAAGAAGGAGAATGCTTCGTTCATTCATAGATGTGGGAAAAAGGAACTCCGTTGCACTTTATCGTTGATAGTGGTAGCCAAAATAACCTCTTCTCAGAAGAGGTATTCAAGCGGTTATCCATGTTCACAATGCCACACCTATAACCCTACACCATTGGATGGCTCTACCAAGGAAGCGATCTCTACGTCAGCCAATAGTGTTTCCTATCGTACAACATAAATCCCTCAAAGATGAGGTATTGTGTGATGTTTCTCCTCTCGACGTTTGTAATGTTATTTTGGGCTAACCTTATTTTTGGAAATCTCATGTTGTATATGAGTCTAGGCCTCGCAATGTTATTATTACTTTGAACAACAAATTGTTCAGGATACCCAAAGCAGTCCCACCCAATGTTATTTCCTTAATCTTTTCCAAGCAATGCAAGAAGGTCATATCTCAGACTGAGAAATTTTTCTTCTTCGTGATTCACTCTAAGAGAAAGTGAAATATTGCAGCCACATTGAGGGCCTCCATGACTGACCTCTCCACACAAAAAAATCAAGTGGACAAGGTCGTTGTAGAATACAAATATATCTTCTCCTCACCTACCAGTGTAACTCTGCACTCTCACGACAAACATCCCATCGATCTGACCCCCAATGCATCGATACCCAATGGGCCAGTCTACCTCTACTCTCTGTTAGACAATGAGGAGATCAAGAGATATATCCAAGAAATTCTCCACAAGGGGCGCATCCATCCCATAGCATCATCTTGTGGGAGCCCAATCATGATGGTGGATAAAAAATATGTTACCTCAGAACTATGCATTAATTACTGAGCTCTAAATAAAATCATAGTCAGGAACTGGTACCTAATTCCCCAAATCGACGATCTCCTTGATTATATCGAGGGTGGAAAATTCATCAGTAAGATTGATATGAAGTCTGGCTACCACCACATCCCCATAGAACAAAAAGATGTATGTAATACCTTCTTCAATTCAAAAGAAGGTATTTTTAAATGGATGGTTATGCCCTTTTTTTTTAAAAATGCTCCAACAAATTTCATGAGTATGATGGATGATATATTGCGACTGTTCACAAATAATTTTGTAGTGTTTTCTCTAGATGACATCCTCATCTACAACAAGACTTGGGAGGAAAACTTGCATCATATTCAACAACCTTTTGCACACCCTGCAGTAGCACAAGCTATATGCCAACCTGGAAAAATGCTCCTTCAGCATGGATAGGGTCCAGTACCTAGGCTACATCGTGGATCAACATGGTTTTCATGTGGATCTAGCCAAGATCCATGTCATCTGTAACTTTCCAACAATAACCACACTTACTAAGATTCAGAGCTTCTTAGTCCTTGCCAATTTCTATCATAGGTTTGTTGTGGGATTCTCCCATATTGCATGGGCCCTCATCCAGATAACCAAGTGTGGCGGTAAGGAAACATTTGTGAGGGGCCTATCCCAACATCAAGCATTCGATAATTTAAAATAGAGTGTGTTATCAACCCTAATACTTCCATTCTCAGACCTACAACATCCCTTTGAGATCAAGATAGATGCTTTGGACTATGTTGTGGGTGCAGTTCATGCTCAACACGGCAACACCATGGCCTATCATAGTGAGACACTATCATATGTTGTCTATAAGTACCCTACTTACGATAAAACAATTTCCTCCATTGTGCAAGCCTACCGCTAGTGGAGACATTGCATTCTCGGGAAGGAGACGATCATCAAAACAAATCATAATCCACTATAGCTGATGGAGAAACAAGGAAAATTGTAGAATGACTTCCATCAAAAGTGCTCCACATAATTGCAGTAGTTCCACCTGAACATCAAGTACAAAATAGGAAGTACCAACTGAGTCGTTGATTGCCTCATTCGACCTCCAGTAGCGACACTCACCATGGTGTTATAATCTGGCAACTATGAGACCTTTGAATGGCCTAGCCTCTATGAGACAGAACCTCACTTCACCACCACATACCATATCTTGGGCGCAAACTCAGTCTTTGCTAATTTTCATCTTCAAGATGGGATATTGTGTCTACTGGGCCATATCTATGTTCCATCAAGTGAGCGAGAAAGGATGATTTAGGAATTCCACTATAGTTGGGTATCATGACACTTCAGCATCGAAAATATAGTGGTAGTGTTGCAGAAACATTTCTATTAACCGAAACTTCAACAAGATGCCAGCAAGTATATTAGGTCATGCATTGCCTGTACTATTTCCAAACCGACCACTAATAAAATGGGCATGTATACCCCCTTCCTACTCTTGATGGGCCATGTAATTCCATCTCAATGTACTACATGTTGGGCCTTCCATCCACCAAGAGGGGAAATGACTATGTTTTTGTGGTTTTTGATTGCTTTTCCAAGATGGTGATCCTAGCCGCCTGAAAGAAGAGAATCACAGTAGAGGTCACTACCAAGATATTATTTGAATGAGTATCGATACATTTTGGAATCCCAAAAACCATTATCTCATATCAGGATAGTCGGTTCCTCAACACATTTTGGTCGAGCCTCTGTTCATTGGTGGACACCAAGCTCACCAAATACCCTTCCTTCCACCCCCAGACAGATAACCAAATGATATTGTCAATCGAATGATTGTGCATATATTGTGTATGTACAATTCCAATCACCCTTGAACATGGGATGTGATTCATATCTATGTTCATCATAGCTACAACCGATCCCTACATAGCTCAACCAACCATAGCCCCTTTGAGGTCAGCTTGGGATTCCATCCATTGGGTCCCATGGATGTTGCACTACCTATTGCACCCACCCCAGCTGACTCATATGTTGCTCCAATGAAGCCAAAAAAACCTCCTGGCTCATTGAGTGGATCCAACACATCTGTCAACAGGTTCAGGATATTTTACAAAAGTCTAATGTCAAGTACAAGTAGTACCATGATCAACATCAGGTGCCACATAAGTTTCAGGTGGGAGACAAAGTGTGGTTTCACTTAAATAAAGAACGCCTTACTCCATAATGTACCTTAAACCATCACTAAGGCTATGGGTGACAATGATTTTGAGCTCAACATTCCCTCTATCCTTGGACTGCACCCAATGTTCAATGTGTATCTCCTTTGACCATATTTCCCAACATTATTGGACACATTAGAGATAGAAAAAAAGTTGACACCCACAGATCTCAACCATGACTGCATGAAATAGGAATACAATGATTATATTGTGGAAACACAGGTCAAGGGAAATCACCAGCAAAGGATTCAGCTTTATCTAGTTTTCAAAGTAGGGAAACTCTTGCACCAAGGCAAGTTGCTCACCCAAGACCAAATTTAGTAGAAATTTCCCCATATGATGGGGTAATGCAATGCAATTGATACCATTGATTCCTAATGGGGGAGGATTTATCCATATGGATTTCGTTTGCATCCCACCTATTCCAACAGGCTGATTTTGGCAGTTTTCCAGTTTGGCAGTTTTTTTCTAGTTTTTGAGTCCCTAAATTTCGGGGATGTTTTGAGGCCCTAAACAATTTTTTTAGGGCTCTCCATAGTCAAACCATAGACAAATTCAAATTATGACGTCACCATATGTATTCCTCAGATATACCTTTCCAATGGGATATCGTGTGCCTAAAACAAAGATTGTATGCAAAAGTTATGACCTCAGGAAGTTGATGTACTAACTTAGCCGAATGGGACCCACATGACTTTTGGCCCTTCATCTCCCAGGGTTAGGTTTTGGATGTCTAGGGTTTAATCATTCTCGTTTATTGTCAAAATTCATGGAGAGCCTCATTGTAACCATGTTCTTGTGAATGATCATAGTCGTCACATCTCTTCTCAGAGATAAGATGCCACCATTATAGCAAGCTTGTTTTCTGTTGAATTTTCAGTTTCAACACATTTTCTTATTGAATAGAAACCAATTTTATTGTATCTCTCTTATTCTTCTGTTTCTATTTTAAGAATAATAATAATCTGTATTCATTTCATTTTTCTCATAAAATCTGGATCACTGAATTGGCTATATGGTTGTTCTTGTGTAAGAAAGAGGGTATGACCTCGATTGTGTCTTAGGTGTGGACCAGGGTTAGACATGTAACCTTTTATTTTGAAGGAATAAGAAAACAAGAGAGAAGAATTCTCAAGGAATGTTATTTTTCCTAGTTTGGGTTTCACGGTAAAATCTATGTGTACTATGTGTTTTCTTTGTCATTTACTTTCTTGATTAAATTTGTATTCCTCTCTTCTTCTAGGTTTAGTGTGGAAGTGCTCTTCATTTCATGACATGTGGTATCATAGATTGATTTAAAAATATTGTATTTCAGCTAAACCCAAGGTTAAGTAAGAGTCGTAAGTAAAAAAACATTATCTTAAAGAATGGTGACCAACTCAAGAATAAAGATCAAAAAATTCAATGGCCATAATTTTGAGATTCAGAAGGTTAAAATAAAATATCTCCTTGTAGATCGAGAACAATGGACAAAATATTGTCTAGCTACCATTCTGATAGGTACGTCGACAAAATAATGGGAGAAACTCAAGAGAAGAGAAAGGAGTACGATTTGAATTTGTCTTATAGATTCAATATTGTTGATTTTCTTAGGTGAAGATTTCGTCAAGGAACTATGGGACAATTTTGGGAGCTTGTACCAATTTAAATCCCTATTAAACCATTGTTTTCTTGGAAATAAATTGTATCTACCGAGGATGAGTGAGAGAAGTTCAATGACTAAGCATTTAAATGCATCTAATACCACGATCAATGAGTTATCATCTATGGATATTAAAATGGCTGAGGAGGTGTTGGTCCTAAGATTGATTCTAAGGCTCAAAGAATAATGTCAGGAATCAAAATTTTTAAATGAAATGTTTTAATGAATTCTTTTTCTACCTTCAATTTTCTAAGAATTAATCTTTAAATAAAATTAATAATAGGACAATACAGAGGTTGTATCTCATTGTATGATTCGAAATTATAATGTCAAATGATGTAGAAATATTTACAAAACCATTAAACAAAGTCAGGTATCAATTATAGATAAGTCTCACCTTGTTTTCAGTAGAAGAAAAGTAGAAGATGCACCCTTGAACATGACATAAAATGCAGTATTTCACGCAGATTACAGGTCTTGTTTTACTCACAGTAATAATAGAGAAAAACATGTTTATTGAATGAACTCATGGTATAATATGATCATAGTAGATGTAATACTAAATTGCAATCAATCTCTCTTCAAGAATTACAAAAGGAAATTTAGAGAAATGGAAACACCGAGGGAACACATAACTCAAATTGAACAAAACTTAGAATATATGTCTGCACTTGTATTAATACTAAAAAAAGAGTTTCTCTATTACATTCAACAAGAAGAAACCTTGAATAGATTATAAATCTATGTATTTATATAAAATCTTTCACAACTAAAAACCATTGGACTTCTTACAATATTTAACTAAAAATAGAATACATTTGGATAAAACAACAACATGTAAATATTGATGAGTTTTGTTGGCGCTTTCCTATGTCTCTTCATATGTTGGTAGAAGCACTCTTTTTCCTTTAGTCTTTGAGATGGATACATATGTCCATTAGGGTTACCACAATCATTGGATTATTGTCTTTGCCATTTGATCTCGTTTCCATCTATCCCTTTGGGTGTGTTCAGTGGGGCAAGGAATTGCAATCGAAGACGTAGGGGAGAATATTAGATGAAAAACTCAGTGTTGGCTCATTAAGGGGTGGATAACAGTTATAGGGAAGAGTAATTTTTCATGAAACAAATGTTGGGGGAACAAGTGTCTGATGATGAGGTGGTATGAGTGGAGGCTATAATGTGGGTAGTAGGGATAGATGAGGTAAGTGATTGTTGGAGGGTGAAAGTTAGAGAGGGTGGAGGGGGTGAAAACTATGCATGTTTTATCATTTTCTTCAAGCTACACTTTCTTTTCCCATTTCAATGCATTGGGTGCATCTTTTCTCTCAAACTATAGAAGGAATGTGGCATTGTAAGTGTATTTAGGAGTAGAGAAGAGTGTGTACATTACTTGTAGGTGTTTTGGTCAGAAAGAGGAAGAAACAAACTGTTGGTGGTTGATGATGCTCCTTGTATGGATGACAACATGTTCTAAAGACCAACTAATCATATTGTTGTAAGGTATGATTCTTGGCTGCGCAACAATATTATGAAGCTCTGAATGTGCTACATGTCTAATCTTGGTTTTATAAGAGTTTTCTTCTTCTTCAGCACAGTCTTCTGGAAATTTGATGATTTCATGCTCTAGGACCTCAAACAATTGTGTCCAAGTTTTCAATCTTGGAGCATTTCATGCTCTAGGTGTTGGATTACTGAGAGGGAGGGGTGAATTAGTAATAACATAATTATAATCCTTTTTCTTCAAATGTTATATCAATGTAGAATTATTATCCAATAATGAGCAGTAATAAATAAACAATCATACACATACACAGTACACCAGTGTTTTACATGGAAACCCAAATCGGAAGAAAACCACAGAATGCTTTTTATTATATGTCTTGAACAATTACATTCATTGGAAGCACCAACATCCTTTGTTTTCCAGCTGCAATTGGAAGGAGGCTCCAAACCCCTAGTTTCTCAGGCTACAACTTGAGGGAAGCTCCAACTCCCCAAATCTTTAGCTACAACTAGAAGGAGGCTACAACCCCCAATGTTCTCTGGCTACAATTAGAAGGTGGCTACAACCACCTGTCCTTGCCCCGTCCTGCCACCCTGAAGTAGAAGTAGAATGATGGAATCAATGTCACACTATCACTATGAGATATACTGTTGTAAACCTGTACCAATAAATTTTAACCATGCATCAACCTGTAATCAACCTGTACCATAAACAAGTGCATCAACCATGCACCAACCTGTAATCAACCTGTACCATAAACAAGTGCATCAACCATGCACCAAATTATAATCATCATGTACCATAAACAAGTGCATTCAACCATGTACCAAGTATGTTCGAATCATGTTTCAACTACTCATCAACTATTAATCATCAATATGTACCAGAATCATCAACTATACACTTCATGTATCTGTTAACTCATCAACTACTTGTCTCAACCATGTACTCAACATGTGCCACAACCAAAATCCCTCATAAATTTTATAATCCAAATATGCTTTGTAGATCTGTAATAGAACTGTTGTATATGGTCGAATTCATGCAAACCTTTCTTAACTTTAAAAACAAGAGACTAGCATTTTCATCAAACTTTTCTTTAGTCTCACATGCCTAGTTTCATATTAGTCAACAACCCTAACTTGAAGTAATCATAACTTTGAAGGTGTAATGTATAAAGATATGAAACTGATACACAATATTCTTCAATGTGTTTTATGCAATTCCTCCAAGTGGCACTACTTGGAACCTCTCAGGAGAAAGGAGTTATAGCAAAAGTAAGCATACCTTGTTGAATTCTAGCTTATTCTAGAGAGAGACCTTGTGGGCCGTATCCTTAAAATATTTGATGAAATGATATGAAACTGTTACAAAATGCAGGACTATTCCCTAACCAAAGGAATTTGGTCTCACTTTAGTTGGATCTTTTATAAAAGAAGTTATGACTTTTTACGAAACTTGTTTGACTAGTTTTGGGACTAGCCACAAACCCTATTTCCACCAGTGTAACTCTCAAAATACAACTTGACCTGTAAGATGGTGCAACCACAGATACTTAGATATGTTTCTCACTTGAATAGCAGTTTCAGGATCTTAATCATTATAAGAAAGGATTTATGTGAAATGGTGAGATGACTGAAATAACATACCTTAAGCATCTGTATGGATTCTAGCCTTCGTTTCTTTACTTTCCTCAAAATTCAGCCAAGATGTCATTTGTAATACCCCTCCTTTTTATATATATATTCAATGTATCATGGTTTCGATGAGAGAGCCTTCTTACTCTTATTTATACTCTCAGTAGCTTCATAAAACATCTTCTAGGTCCTTATTACTTTCCTTATTTTTTGGTTGGGTCCACTTCTAATTTCTCTCCATTAAAATATTATTGAAATAATTTATTTTGTATTCAATTTGAATTATAATACAATCATCCTTCACTTTATTATTTACCTTTGAAAATATCTTAAAACCACTTGGATTACTTTGGCCTTTTGGGGGCTTCTAGATGACATGTAGGGGTCCTCCAGCAGTGAGCCATAACTCTCAGCTAGTGAGGAGTTGTAAACGTTCCTAAATACCACAAAAATGCCACTTGTGCTATCCATATAGAATGGTATTATCTAAAAATATATAATAGCTCAGCACGTTACATCAAACAAACTTGGATTCCATTACCCAAACACAGGGTTCCTCAACTTCTCATGGACATAACTCTCTAGCCATGAAGTGAGATTAGCATGACGTTATACATACCACTAGAAATGACATGACCAAGGCTATCCATCTAGGATATTTTCACAGTAGAAATTCGCTTTCCTTCCATCCTCATTATTCCACAATTAAAGCATGGGTTTCTCTTACTCCACAAGCGTCTTCCCATGAGGGATCACCATAAGGGGACACTTTGGAATTCATCCATAATACTTCTCTTATCAGCCATGAAAAAGTAATACTTGGAAGTCCATATTTACTTCTTATCAACCATGAAAAAACAATAACGAGTCATATTTACATCAAACACTATTGGGTCCATTACCCAAACCTTTGTGCTACGGGTCTTTCTTCAAGGGTTGACATCAATGACAACCAACCTTAATCAACACTAGGAGCATTTGATCTCTGAATAATTGCTTTTAAATCTTAATTTATAGTTTTTAAAATGTTGTATTAAGTTCAAGTGTTTCAGAAGTTTGGACTTCGGGGTTTTTTAATACAGCACAAGAAAAATTTCTTGAAATCTGAAACTGTGAAGTAATTAATTTATGAGTAATCTCCTTTAAGTATTAATTAATCGTGTTTGACTTTAAGTATTTCAAAATTTTGAACTTCATAGGTTTTTAATATAACACAAGGGAAACGTTTCGAAATCTGAAACTATGAAGTAATTAATTAACTCTTAATCACAATTAATTTCCATTATTAAATGTTTTATCAACTCCCTTTTACTCTTTGAAATGTCCAATACTTCGGGATTTTGAAAATTCGGTGATTTATGAACTCACTATTTGTTAAACTCTCGAACAGCCATCTCCCAGAGTGACTTGGAAGAGACAACGTTATTTTAGATGACATTTGAAGACAAGACATATGCTAAGTGTCACTTCGAAAACATGTGAATCATCCAACGAAAATGCCGAAAATAAGTGCCACATGTCAACCCATGAAATATTTAAAAGACACATGTCCTATGATTTGTGTTTGTGATTTGTTTAGGATTTATCGTGTGCTGTTATGTTCTGGTTTTGGAGTTTCGAGGTTTTTACTGTTTATACTTGTTGGAACATCCAAAGCATAGAGATCCATACTGACCGTTAGAGACTTACTCTTTACAAATCAAGTGACTCCAAGACTTTGGAGATCATTAGGATCGTTCGATTAAATTAAGGAAACTCATCGACAAAAGATATTATAAGCATCTTATTTCCAAATAACAACCAATGAATATGATTTAAAATTAGAAGGCAATTTTCTAAATTTTTGCTCGTTTTGGGTAAAATTGTATTCCTAGGAGGTGAAGAATATAAAGATCAAAAGTTCAAAATTGTGTGTGTTCCAACATAGGCTCCATCTCAAGATTGTGGATCCATGTGAGGTGAAAATTAATAGTACACCAAGTGCCTTTATTGGGTAAATGGATTAATTATTTCATTTTGAAAAACATTTTCCAACTTTATTTAAGAATTAATCATTTATAGAAGAACGAACTTGACCAAATATCAAAAACCTTCGACACATACTTAAGGATTGATTTTAAGTTAAGATATTTAAAATTTCCTTTTCTTAAAATTGATTTAATTTTTTTTTAAGATAATCAAAATAACTTTAAATGAAATATTAGACTTCGACCGACTTCGTTTGCATCAAGGTTAAGCATATGTAACAATTTATTTAGGGAATCCCTAGTTGGTTCAGGATGTAAATATTACCAGAAAGAGAACAAGATGACAAAGTATGTTATGTGTATATGTATGAAAACCTTACCGATATCATAGATATTGCTTCACTTCTAGAGACCCTATTCAGTACTCCAATGAAGTTATCTACTTCTCGCATTGAATTTCCTTTCACCACTTCAATTAACACCTTTTCGCTTTTTTGAGATGAGGGAAATCATTATATGAATTTCCTTTCATCACCTCTTTTGGAAAATATGGCAGAAATCAAATTATGAATTTTCTTTCACCACATGTATTATATTTTAACATATTGAAGCGGGGGCAATCAATATGTATGTATCATACAAGGGATGATATCTGTTTAAATTTTTTGAAAAGAAGGTCTGTCAACAATTTTAAGAATACTTTGAAGCTAACTTTCTTCGAATTTTCAATACACCTTCGCCTATAGGAAAAATTTCTTGTGGGGATTTTAATATTTTTAGGGATCAACCTTGAACGAATTAGTCAATTTAAAATCTGATAGAAGAGGTAAAATTATCAGGATTAGCCTAGACATACCTTTTCAATTAAAATCAAAGGAACATAAACATTTTCACCTAATCTTGTTTTGAAAACATGTTTTTGAGTTTTTAGAGTTAAGGCAAGTTTCTTTCTTTCTATCAAGACTAAGATAGGATAAAGAAAATATGAAGTGTATAGGAAATCAAGGATAGGTGAAAAATAACCAATTCAAGGATTCAGAGGACCTGGAACAAAAATCTCAATCCCACACAAGTTTGTGTATTTAGTTCAAACTTCCTTTGAGCTTATTTGTTTTTGTTTTATTTTATTTTTATTTTTATTTTATTTTCATTTCATAAATGGATTTAGAATT
Source organism: Picea sitchensis (assembly GCA_010110895.2). Taxonomy (NCBI): domain Eukaryota; kingdom Viridiplantae; phylum Streptophyta; class Pinopsida; order Pinales; family Pinaceae; genus Picea; species Picea sitchensis. Next base: position 81,803 of record SNQJ01S0021898.1, on the reverse strand, counting down.
TATCAGTATGACACTTTAAGTTGTAATTTTATACCTCTTTGATTTTTAGGTCATGTGATAATATTATCTTGAGTGAAACTTCCTTCAGATTCATTTCAAAAGAATTTTCTCAAAATTTTATTTGAACTAGAAGAGTAACAATTCATACCTCTTTTTCCTTTTGAACTTTCAGCAAGGCAAACTATTATTTTATCACTTGTTTGTAGAGAAATCAAGCATTTGAGAAGTGAGTGTTGAATTTTTATTTAGCCTCATCTCCTATTCAACAAGATATATTCTGCAAAAGGAATAAAATGCAAAATGTGAGAAACTCTTATAGAATAAAGATGATAGATGTTTTTATTTCTCATTTCAATGATATCAAGCAATCATAAATTTATGGAAAATATTTACAATAAATCATCAAATGAATCATATAATCTACAAAAAGGAAAAGAAAATTAAAATAGCCAATGTCAATCCTATCCGATATATACAACGAAAATAAGAAATGTGACTATTGCATGAAATGTTTTAAGTAACACCCATTGATAGGAGCATCAAGAACTTATCTATCAATATTTTCTAGTGAGAAGGAGTTTTTTCTCTCAGCTGCTACAATTTTGAATGGTTCAAACTAGAGATGATCGTTTTTTTCATGTTTCCTTGCATATTCCTTTCTAGCTTCCCATCTTAAAACTAAATCGCCAGGGATAAACTCCCTATCTTTAGATTTTTTTTATCGAAAATGGATTTCATATTATCCTCATCCTTTTGAATATTATCATCCACTTCCACTCTATTTTGTTGAAATTGGATTATTTGATTCATCCTTCTTGTAACATCGTTTGGATATTCATTTGTCTCCTACCATATTTTCATCAGAGGAAGAGAAAGATTGATAGGAAGGATAACATCAGTACCATAAACCAATTGAAAAGGATACATACCTATAGATTTCTTGGTGCCAATTTGGTTTTCCCATAGGGCATACTTTAAGTGGATATGCCAAGATTTTTTAATTTCTATCAATTTTTTTTTATTATAGTCATCAATCTCTTATTAGATGATTCGGTCAACCCATTTCCCTGAGGGTAGTAAGATGTAGAATGACCTAAAACAATATTGTATTTCTGACAAAAATTGATCATTGCCATATACTTAAAATACTGGGTTTTATCAGTGACTATTTTACGAGGACAACCAAATCTAGATAGGATGTTTTCTTCCAAAATTTTTATTACTACCAAATTTGTAGCATTCCGAGTTGGAATGGATTCAACCCATTTTGTAAAGTAATCGATAGCGGTTAGAATCCATCTATGTTGAGCACTTCATTGAAGATGGATTTATCTGATGAAGTCGAGGCCCCATTGTTGGAAAGGAGCTTCATCTTTTACTAAGATTAAAGGTAAGGCATGGATATTTTTATTTCCAACAAATAATTGACATGAATTGTAAGCTCTGACCCTTTCATTTACATGAGTAAATAACTTTGGCCAATAAAATTCCGCCCTTAAAATCTTGTAAGATGTTTCTCTCTAGGCATGATGTCCTCCACACACTCCTTCATGAAATTCATCGATGACACCTTATTTTTAAGATTCTATCAAGCAACATAATAACAAACCCAGAGGGTCTTTCCAATATAGCTTTCCATCAGCAATGCAATACCTAATTGAATCTAGTTTTAAAGTCCTTTTTTTATAAGGAGTCATGTAATTTTGGCATTCAAGAGTAAGGAGGTATGTAACAATATCACGATACCAGGTAGAGGAAGAAAACATATCTTCAATCTGAATCGTAGGTGCTTGGTAATCAATTTCCTCTATATCCAGGGGAGAATCATGTCATTCAAGGTTATTTATTTCGAGCGATCTGAAATTTTATTCAGCTAATAGCCTTGCCAGAACTTGACCCTTTACTATCTTGGTTGGTTTCACTTCTAGATCAAAATCTTGAATTTTATCCAACCATCTACCTCTTCTTCCATCACTGTCTAGATGAACCAAGATATATTTAATAGAATTTATTGGCACATAAGCAATTAGTTTGGAGTGTTGAACATATGTTCTGAAAGCCTTGAGAGCCTTCACCATTGCATAAGGTTGTTTTTCAAGTATATCATATCTTAATTTTACATCCCTAAGGATTTTGCTGAAGAAGGCTATTGGTTGTTCGAATCCTTCTTTGCTCTTTTAAAGGAGCATTGCTACAATAGTATGTTCATAAGAGAAAGAGAAGATTAAGAATTCCTTTGTATAGTTTGGACTTGCTACTACTAGTGCTTCTCATATATCTTTCTTAACACACTCGAAGGACGCTTTGTATTCTACAATCCATTTTACTTCGTTGTCCTTTTTTAACATATTTGTAATCATTTTGATAATTTCGGCAAAGTTAGGTATATATCTTCTCAAAAAATTGATCTTACCTAAAAAAGATATAATTTAATTTCTATTTCTAGGAATATTTATCAGGTCAATAGCCTCAACATTCTTAGGATCAACCGTGATTCCTTCTCTTGACAATATATGGACTAAATGCTTACCTTCTTGCATATAAAATTGTGATTTTTTTGGATTAAGAGACAAACTGAATTTTCTGCATTTTTGAAAATTTTGTGTGAGGTGCATCAAATGTTTGGCATCCAAATTGGAAAAAACTGTTAGATCATGTGGATAAATAAATAAAAAATTGTCTCTCTCACCGACGAACATGATATCCATTGCTCTATGGAATGTTGCTCCTACGTTCATTAGACCAAAAGACATTTTATCATACATAAAGGTTCCCCATGGTGTTGTAAACATATTATTTTCTCTATCATCTTCATGAATATCAATATGATTATATCCTGAAAAACCATCAATCATAGAAATCTTGTTATCCCCTACTACCTTCTCGAGAACATGGTCCATCTTTTGGAGTGGGTAGTCATCTTTAAGAGACAACTGATTTAAGTTTCTGAAATCAACGCAGAGTATTATTTTGTTGTTCTTCTTTCTAGCGGGGACCAAATTGCCCACCCATTTAGAGTATTTGAGGGGAATGATGATTTTTTCATAAAGGAGTTTCTTAACTTCCCTTTCTATCACTAGCAGGAGAATTGGTTTTATTTGTCTAAGCTTATGCCTAAAAGGTTTAATACTATGTTCTAAAGGAATCTTGTGTTCAATAAGAGAGGCATCGTCAGTTTTTAGATCATCATAAGACCATGCAAAAACATCTTTATAATTTCTAAGTAACTCAACATACTTACTATTTATTTGGGCCGGAAGGTATTTTGATCTTTTGACCGTTTTGGGATCCTCATTAGTTCTTACATTATAGTCTTCAACTTCTTAAGGTTGAGGTTGCAAGGTAGACTTTAAAGGTACATCATCCTAGTCAAACGACCTTTCTAAGGGGATTAGGTGTTTGGGAATTTGATTGTTCTTAAGTAAGAGAATGTGGTGATTTTCAATCTTATCTTCAAATTGTTTTGGGTTCCCCCATTCCTGCACAATGCAAGCAAGATCATTCTAATTTTCTTGATCTATGTGGGTCTCAGAAAACTCGTCAACCATTGTCAAGAACTGTTTGATTTGTTTGTCTTATTCAAACACTTGCCAGTGTTTAAGAGTGTTTGAAATATAAGGTCTATGTCTCATATTGATGTGATATTTCAGTTTCAAAATAGTAGGTGGTATGAAGGTCGCATCAACTTTGGCCAAAGAATCAATTTGTTTATTTTGTGTTTTTGGGATAGAGTGAATATTAAAGGATGAGAAAAAATTCTCTATACGATCCAAGGCACAATTTATATATGATATCAACCTTGGATGTTTAGCTTGATACTGTTGTCTTATTTGTTTTACAATGAGCTCTGCATCACCATAAACTATCATATGTTCGATTTTTAAGTTTCTAGTAGCTTCTAACCCTATGACTAAAGCTTCATATTCACAGACATTATTCATATAATCGACATCCCATTGTAATATATAAGAGAAAGGGATAACCTTATCATGTTCTGGTGCCATGAATAAAAATCCATTTCCTTCTCCTTCACAAGATGAAACACCATCAAAGAACATTTTCCACATCCCTTCTCTATTTTTCTTTGAAACTTCTATTTTTTTATTTTCTTCTTCTATACATTCTTCAAAATCATCATCTATAGATAATATAAAAAAATTTAATTCATGATCCAAAACATAGACTGGGTAATTATTAGGGTTTTTAGGTTCACTTACAGTATACGCCAGTCTAGTTTCTTTGTACATTCAAGTGAATTGTCCACCAAAAATTGGAATTGTAGCGTAGGTCATGTATAGATGAATCGATCCTCCTAACTTGGATCCAAAAGATCTAGATAGAATCATGTCGTACTATGAATTAACGTCATCAAAAAACACATCCATAAGGATACTTTTCACAAGAATCTGAGCAAGATTTACCACCAAATATTTAATCATATTCAGACACTTAACCTTTCTAAAATCAAACAAGTACAAATCTTGATAAGGTATCGTAATTTCAAGGCCTAATTTTTCCATGATAATATTAGGCATTAAATTATGAGAGGCTCCTGAGTCTAGCATGTAATTGTGAATTAAATGATCATGCACAGTTAATGTAATATAAAACGAAGAAACATAATCCTTATTATTTTCAATGTGTGGTCTGAACATGATTGTAGGTTTTTCGTCATGCAAATTGATAACATCATCTTTACATTCAACATCAAAAAAAATTATTGCTTTAGAGATTTGCTTTTTATAGATCAGGTTCCTTGAAAGTTCAACCAAAGGAATCAAAATTTTAATTTTATTAATTTCATTCTCTAAATTGAAACTCGCAATTGGTTTTTCAATTTCCTTGGTGTGAACTTCATCTTTTGTAATTTCAGTTTTCTTAGTTTGCGCTACTTTCGTTTCATCTTGCTTTATTGGGGAAGCTTGTGTTTCAGTTGATGGTTTAGTATTTGCTGCCTCATTTTCTTTGTTTCGTGATAAAATAGTTTTTAGTGGAATATTTGTAGAACTTTTTTCTCTTGGCCTTAAATCATATTTATGTTGAAGCTCGACCATTATCGAGTCAATGTTATATTTGCATGTAGAGTCCCCCATATTGTTGATGTTTTCATCATTATTAAACATAGATTCTAGGTCTAAGGATTTCGTGTAATCCTTCTTGGCTAGGTAAGGTTCAATATCATCGTCGTTGAGGTTGTTTAGATCTTCCTCTAATTCCTCATAGTCTTGGACTTCATATCTCTGCATGAAATTCACATTTTTAAAGGGAGCTTGTATCTTTTGATCTTCATTTTTTATTTTTCTTTGTTGTATATGAGGATTAGGGTTTCTCCTAAATTGATTCCTAATGTATGGATCACGTTTGGCTTTCTCTATTTCCATCCTAGAAATTTTGTTTGATAAATATTTAATAATGTTGGCCATCTCATCCATTTTTTCCTCTATGAACTTTCTACATCTAGAGGGTCTTGCATGTTCTTTGAAATGCCTGGGTTATTTGGATCCCATCTCAACCTTAGTTTTAAACTTCCTAGATGCCATCATATTGGACTCAATTTCTATAGCATCATCTTGCATCCCCGATAAAGTAGTAAATCTCCTTTCAATTAAATGTAGAGAAAAATCGAAGTCAAAAGCCCCTGCAAAAGTGAATTTTGCAGTTGGTTGAGAAGATTTAACTTCGGCTGGAATTTTGTGATAAAGCTTATCAAATATCTGGACAAATTCAAGGAATGATTCAAAATTCTTCTTTCTCAAGGCTTTGAATTCAGTTAAGTAATAAAGATGATCATTTTTCTCACCCCACTACCTTAGGAAGGAATTTTCTAGATCGTCATATGATCGTATGGAACCTACTGGGAGTCCTCTGAACCAAGTTCCTACATGTCCTTCAAAATTATTTACTAACAGTCTTGGGTACACATCCTCATGCTCAATTCCAAGGATATCAAAAAACTGATAAAAAAGGCTATATGTTATGTTGTTGTTAGATCCCCTTCTCCCATGAATTTTGGGAGGTTCTTCATGTAATTTTCAGGTAAATCATGCAAGACAATAGGAAGGACTAAGGGAGGATATCTAGAAACTACCTTGGAAAAGATCCTATGGGTTTGACCTTGTCCACTAGCCCTTGCACCTCCGACACCTACAATACCAGCACCTCCAGCACTGGCCATTCTACATTACAAAATTCCGGGACTAAAAAGGATATTTTTGAAAACTTCAAAAGACTATTCTACTGATATTTTGACTACTTTGGGATTTTGTGAATGAAATTAGGGAAAATATTGTGACAATATGAAAGATCTAGGTGAGGGGGGAAAGGAAAACCTTAGTTTGTCTCCTCATGTTTACTTGATGTATATATAGGAGAGGCAATAAGGGATGAATCTAGGTATAAGAAATAATCTTCAGGATTTATGGAAACATAAATTTTTCTTTGAGAAAGGAAATAATCAGCTAAGTGTTAGTGATAGTGGGGATTGGAAGGGATCCTTTGTTCTCACTGGTAAAAGTATCTATCAATGAAACATGGATGGTCTGGTCAATATCAAATTTTATTTCGAGAACAATTACCTATGAAGTTCTGAGTTTAACTTCATGTTTACTTGTTGATTCTTTTGCAGAATGAACTTGTTTAAAAATTTATTTATGGGTTAGCTCTGTTTATTTTTCAATAATATATTTTAAGCATGAATTTCATTCCATTTTTTTCATTTCACTTAACCATAAACAATAATGTTGCAGCAACCAAGATCACAAGAAGAAACACCATGCACAAGAAGAACAAGAATTATCTTGGGAAACCCTTCTCAACAAGGGAAGAAAACCCAACCAAATCCTTTGTCATATTATTCAAGAGAAACAACTTCACCACCAATAATACCTATCACACAAGAGGGTTCTCAAACCCTATAAGACTAGTGCCCAAGAGAGGTGTGCACTTTTCCCAAGATGATATACTTGCATAAATTTCCAAACTTGTGTGTAGAATGTGTTTCCACAATGGGGAATCCTCATTTACTTATATTAGACTTGTCCTATAAAAAAAAGTGTCTATTGAAACAACAGGGCCGACCTCTCTAAGTCACATTATAGCTAATATCAACCAAATTAATTATCTCTTACATTTATTACTAATCACATTAAGGTGGGGCCAATTGAATGCTTTACATTACAGTTAGGTTTACAAGAAGGTCCGACTCTTGAGAAATATAGAAAGGGATCTGATACACCCACTATTTCTCATCCACTAGGGGCACATACATAGGGATGTACATATCTATGGCTCACTACGTTACACAGAAGAATCAGTTCTTCACAGGTTCACTTATGCTCATCCACAAGAATGTCCACTCAACAAATACTCATTCCCATTTCATCAAACAAGAGATTCATCTTGTGTTTCTCATCAACTATGATGCTCAGAGTAGGCGAATACATAATATTCATTTATTTTTTCATGACGATGCATCCAACGCTTTGGGATTTCACACGTTCACATTGTGCTCAACCACAAGCACATCCAACTCATCATATTGCCTTTCCCATGAGATAATCATCTGGAGTTCTTCTCAACTATCTGAACGGAGGAGGTAATCTCTATGTTCCAGCTTTGTCTCAGATAGGAACCATACACCCTCTTCAAAGTATTTCTCTCAGGTTTGTAAGATGGAGACTATCTCACATAGTTGCAATGATCCACATATCACAGGTTTGTAAGATGGAGAATGTATCACATAACTGCAATCATCAACACTTCCTCTTAGCTATAGAGGCATTCTTCATCATGCCAAGTCTCACATGTATGTACTTTGAATTTTGTTATGGATGGAGTCATCAACACTCCCTCTCAACTAGGAAGGAATTCTTCACCAAGTTATTTTGGTGAATATGTTTGCAATCTGATCATGTGTAGGAAGGTATTGCATGTGTACAATTTTCCTCTACATCATATCTCTGATATAAGGATATTTCATCTCATCATGTTTCGATCCATTAGGAAACATTGGGTTCTCAAGGATATTTACACATGGCTCTTGGTTATCATCATAGGATCCATCTCATGGTCAAGTAAATCTGTCAGAAGATTGTGAAGCCACATTTATTCACACACTCGATGCTATATACATCGCCTCTGTGGACTAGATGTGCTCTTCCAGTCCACTGTACTTTCTGCTCAATCTTAATCGTCATATCTTGCAAACTCAAGTTCACATTGGAGGCACATCTCAGGCCATATCCAACTATGCCTCGTATATATCTTAATACATGTTTTGTGGTTTTCTAGTGAGTCTGTCTTGGTTGACTCATGAAATGACTAAGAACATTCACTGGATGGCATGAATAAGGTCTAGTGTTAACCAGATACATCAGTGATCCAATTAGTTGTGGATCGGTCTCATCTGAATCATCATCAATCTTCTTCTTTAAATCCATCATGGTGGAATTTGCATTCTGGAATACTTGAACTTCTTTAATATTTTCACTGTATATTTTCCTTGACTCAGGAAAATCTCATTGATCCTCTGTCATACTTTTTGTCCCAAGAAGTAGTGCATCATACTCATATTCTTCATCTCGAATTCAGAAGTCAAGGATTACTTGTATCCAACAACAAGGCTTTTTGAATAAGTCATCAAAATCAAGCTCTTGTCACCAACACTGTAATGATATAGGTTTGGATTAGAAACACTCTTGTTGAAATCCAAACTGATTAAGAATTTATCTATTTGATATAGTTTCAAACTCATGGATGGTATTACGGATGGAAGTGTATCAGGTTTAATAGATCAAGTGTCTCATCATAGAAAACTTCCTTTGTTTGTGATAAACCTCTGGATATATATATTGTTTTGTATTTTTCGACACATCCATCAGCTGCATGCTTGATCTTATAGATACACCTGGAAATTACCACAAACTTCCCTTTTGTTCCCTAAATAATATCGTATTCACCATTCTTTAAGATATATTTATACTCTTCTGGTATGGCATATTTCCATACTTGTTCTCTTGTTTCTTCTCTAAGACAAGGAGGCTCAACATCAATGAAGTGGCTCATGAGTGAAGAGTAGCTCGAAAAATCTCTTTGTTCTCTTGGGATGTGCCTTGAAAGCCTAGTATGTCTCTCTGCCTCTTGCAGAGTGAGCCTAGGAAGACCTTTTATGCCCTACTGCAATATCTCTGAACATATCAAATGGAGAAACTGGATTAGCTGGAATAATGTTTGTCTCCCTTTTAACTATTGAAGGGGGAGAAGGCATTGTATCACTGTCAATCTACATCTGATATTATTTGGATATTTGAAAATCTATCTCTTCTTCAAGGACAACATATTTTCTTGTCTCAATCTATATTTGATTAAGGATGTCGATCTGGAATTTCTTCAAGATTTATTGTCATCCCATAAATGTATCCTTTCTCCCTGAAGGGTCTCTCTTGGAATTCTTCTTTTTGGGTACATAAAAATACATTGGGCACCCAAATATCATGAAGTGTTGAATCTTAGGCCTCACTCCAGTGAAGGATTCTTCGAGAGTTTTGTTTTTCAATGTCTGTTGAAGAGTCTTGTTATGAAAATATATTGTGCTATGCATGCTTATTCACATAGAATCGTAGAAGGATTTTGATCATGCATTATTTCATTGGTTGCCTCAATGATGGTTCTATTCTTCCTCTTTCTCAATTAGTTTTGACTCCCTCTGAGTCAAGTGGCTCCCTCTGAAGGATAAACATCCTCCTTTGTTGTTAACCTGTTTGGAAAAAGAAACAAAGAGGAACCAAAAACAAGAATATCTCCTAAATGAGAATAATGAGTGCATCTCTAGAATCAAAACAATTTAAGGATTGTTGTCACAGCTACAACACTTACTTGTAATGTAGAGACCTTTAGAAATATAGGCTAGAGGAATGAAAATTACAACAATCAAACCTGGAGTCTTCACTTTGAGTGTGTTGTTCCTCTGAATGCATTGAGATCCCTCTGGATCCATTACTTCAACAAAAGGTTCCTTCCTCCTGCAATTACCCTCATGAAAATGATACAAATAATATATATACAAGTGCATACCTGAGGGTGCTGATATGATTTCTCCTAGCTGATCTTTTTCCTCTTGACATATTCATGACGGAGGTATGTCACAGTGAAATATTTTTCTATCACCCATAATAATTATTCCTTTGAAGTTTTGTCTTCCAAAAACTTGAATTTTTATGATCCATCAAGTTTAACTTCCATCATCGTTTTGTTCATCATAATTTATATTTTTCACAACCCTTTGTCAACTCGGCTAGAAATTCTAATGGCTAGGCTGGGATAATAGTTTTAGGTTTAGTTGGACTTATGAATTCCAACAATAATCCTTTCAAATATGGGAGAACATTGGTGAGATGCAGAGTTCCTTCAATGAGTTGTAGAAACCCTAATACTCAAATTTCTGTAGAAATTAGCGAAACCCTAGAAACCCTAGGGCCAAAAATTTAAAATTCTCGAAAATTCCAAAATTATCCCCAACATTCAAATATTAAGGGTAGAAACTGAGAAACCACGAGGGTCATATGGAATTTTTGGAAACCCTAAGAGGGTCATATGGTTCTACAAAAAGAGGACGGTTTTCCTTGAAGTTTTGTGCAATGGGTTCTTCAATACCTATGTTGTGATACCATGTTGATTTTTCAATAAGCTAGGTTAAGAATGAAGTTCATTCCATTTTTATAATTTCACTTAACCATAAACAATAATGTTCTAGCAACCAAGATCAGAAGAAGAAACACCATGCACAAGAAGACAAGAAGTATCCTGGGAAACCCTTCTCCACAAGGGAAGAAAACCAAACCAAATCCTTTGCTATATTCTTCAAGACAAAGACCTTCACCACCAATAAGACCTAGCACAAAAGAGGGTGGTCAAACCCTAGAAGAATAGCACCCAATAGAGGTGTGTACTTTTCCCAAGATGATGTACTTGTTGAAATTTCAAAACTTGTGTGTAGGATGTGTTTCCACAATGGGGAATCTGCCTTTACTTATATTAGACTTGTCCTATCAACATAAGTGTATTTTGGAACAATAGGTCTGACCTCTCTAAGTCACATTATAATTAATATTAACCAGATTAATTATCTTTTATATTTATTACTAATCACATTAAGGTGAGGAGGACCTATTCCCTTGACATTACAATTAGGGTTACAGGAAGTTTTGACTCTTGAAAAATATAGCAAGGGATCTAATACACCCACTAGTGATCATCCACTAGAGGCACATCCATAGGGATGTCCATATATCTTGCTCACTATATAACACAGAAGAACCAGTTCTTCACACGTTCACCTATGCTCGTCCACAGGCATGTCCACTCAATAGATCTTTGTGCCCACTGCATCAAACAAGAGAGTCATCTTGAGTTTCTCATCAACTTTGCTGCTCAGAGGAGGCTAATACATCATATTCATTTATTTTCTCATGACGATGCACCCAACACTTTGGTATTTCACATGTTGACCTTGTGCTCAGCCACATGCATGTCCAACTTAGAAAATCACCTTTCCCATGGGATAATCATCTGGATTTCCTCTCAACTCTCTGAATGGAGGAGGTCATCTCTACGTTCCAACTTTGTCTCATATAGGAACCACACACCCTCTTAAGGGGATTTCTCTCAGGCTTGTAAGCTGGAGAATATCTCACATAGATGCAATGATCCACATCTCACAGGTTTGTAAGCTGGAGAATGTCTCACATAGCTGTAATCATCAACAAGCTCTTCAGCGGGAACCTTAACATTACCTTTTGTAACTCTAGGTTGATATCCCTTACCTACTGATGCAACAATTTGTATGAGATATACCTTTGGTTTCAACAATGTTTCGGGATGTGACACTGGTGTAGTCTGCTTTTCATCTAGGTTTCTCTTGTTATTCTTTCGACTGAATTCTAGTTTTGTCTACGGTGGAGTCACCAAGCGAAAGTTAAAATAATCCTTACTCACATATTCTATCTTTCTTCACCATCAAAGACCAAAATTTACCTTGTCATTTTTTGAGGGAAAAAGATTTCATTTCTTCATCCCTAACAACGGTGCAAATAAAGATGTTTTTCCTGACATTGATTCTAAGGCTCAAAGAATAATCTCAGGCATCAAAGGTTTTAAATGAAATTTTTTAATGAATTATTTTTCTACCTTCAATTTTCTGAGAAAAAATCTTTAAATGAAATTAATAATAGGACAGTACATAGGCCATATCTCATTATTTTATTCACTATTATAATGTCAAATGATGTAGAAATATTTACAAAACCATTAAATAAAGTCAGGTAACAATTACAGATATGTCTCACCTTCTTTGCATTATAAGAAAAGTAGAAGATTCACCCTTGAACATGATATAAAATGCAATAATTCACGCAGATCATAGGTATTTTTTTACTCACAGTAATAACAGAGGAAAATCTATTTACTGAATGAAGTCCTAGTATAATATGATCACAGTAGATGTAATACTAAATTGCAATCAATATCTCTTCAAGAATTACAAAAGGAAATTCAATGAAATGGAAACACAGAGGGAACACATAACTCAAATTGAAGGAAACTTAGAATCTTTGTCTACACTTTTATTAATACTAAAAAAAAGAGTTTATCTATTACATTTGGCAAGAAGCAACCTTGAATAGATCTTAAATATATGTATTTACACAAAATATGTCACAACTGAAAATCGTTGGACTTCTTACAATATTTAACTAAAAATAGAATACATCTAAAAAAACAACAACATGTCAATATTGATGAGTTTTGTTGGCGCTTTCCTTTGTCTCTTCATCTACTGGTAGAAGCACTCATTTTCCTTTAGTCTTTGATCTAGATACACATGTCCATTAGGGTTACCACAATCATTGGCTTACTATCTTGGCCATTTGATATCACTGCCATCTATCCCTTTGGGTGTGTTTAGTGGGGCAAGGAATTCCAATTGAAGACATAGGGGGGAATATTAGATGAATATGTCAGCGTTGGCTCATTAAGGGGTGGATAATGGTTATAGGGAAGAGTAATTGTCCATGAAAATAATGATGGGGGGAAAGTGTTCGATGATGAGGTGGGATGAATGGAGGCTAGAATGTGGGTGGTAGGGATAGACAAGGTAAGTGACTGTTGGAGGGTGAAAGGTAGAGAGGGTGGAGGGGGTGGACACTATGCATGTTTTCTCATTTGCTTCCAACTACACTTGATTTTTGCAGTTCAATGAATTAGGTGCATATTTTCTCTCAAAATCGAGAATAAATGCAACATTGTAAGTGTATTTAGGATTAGGGGAGATTTTGTACATTACTTGTAGGTGTTTTGGTTGGAAAGAGCTGACGGTGACCTACTGGAGTTTGATGATGCTCCTGGTCTAGATGTCAGCATGTTCCAAATACAAACTAATCATATCATTGTAAGGTATGATTCTTGGTAGCGCAACAATATTACGTAGCTCCAACTATGCTACATGTATAAGCTTGGTTGTATAAGAGTCATTGTCTTCTTTGGCTGAGTCTTCTTGACATTTGATGATTTCATGCTCTAGGACCTCAAAAACTTGTGTCCATGTTTTAATCGCATCCACGACTCGTGGAGTAGTTTCTGATAGAACATCTACATTCAAGTTTGAATCCTCACCCACTACATCAAGCTTCTTTTCCATTTTTTGCGGAGCCATAATCCCCAAGGAAACATAATAACCTTACTCGTTATAGGAGAAGTCTGTGAGTTCTTCACTAGATAAAAAAATTTTAATTGCAAATGGTAAAAATGACCTTGAAATTCGAAGTGCTTTTATTCAAAAAAGTTTATTTATCTTCTTATAGTTTTGCTGACAAAGAATTTATTAACCTTAATGGAATTGACTACCTAGTGATCCACAATCCTAGTTTGAAATTATTATGCTTAATCGATCATAAATTTCGTGAATACTTGGACGGTTCCCATTCAAGAGTTTTGGATGTGACAGGGTGGAAACCTCCTGAATTTTGAATATGTGGAGGAGTTAATCTCTGAGTAAATGCTTTTAAATATTAATTAATCATTTTTAAAATGTTGTATTAACTTCAAGTGTTTTGGAAGTTCGGACTTTGGGGGGTTTGAATATAGCACAAGATAAATTTCCCGAAATTTGAAAATGCAAAGTAATTAATTTATGAGTAATCTCCCTTAAGTCTTAATTAATCATGTTTGACTTTAAGTATTTCGAAAGTTTAGACTTCATAGGTTTTCAATATAACACAAGGGAAACTGTTTGAAATCCAAAACTGTGAAGTAATTAATTAACTCTTAATCGTGATTAATTTTCGTTATTAAATGTTTTATTAACTCCTTTTTACTCTTTGAAATGTCCAATACTTTGGCATTTTGAAACTTCGATTGTTTGTGAAATCACTCTTTTTTAAACTCCCGAAGGGCCATCTCCTATAGTGATGTGGTAGAGACATTCTGGATGATGTATTAAGACAATAGAGGTTTCATGTGTCACTTCAAAAATGTGTGAATCATCCAATGGAAAAGTAAAAAATAAGTGGCACGTGTCATCCCGTGAAACATTTAAAAGACACTTGTCCTTTGACTCATGTTCGTGAGTTATTTAGGATTTATCACGAGTTTTTATCTTCGAGTTTTGGAGTTTCAAAGTTTTTAGTGTTTATACTTGTTGTAACATCCAATGTGTGGAGCTCCATAGCGACCATTAGAGACTTACTGTTTAAAACTTAGGTGTGTCCAAGACTTTGGATATCATTAGTATAATTCAATTAAAGTAAGAAAACTAATCAACGACAGATATTGTAAATGCTTTAGTGTTGAATCACAACCAATGAATTTGATTTAAAATTAAAAGGCAATTTTCTAAGTTTTTTCTCATTTTGGGTAAAATTGTATTCGTAGGAGGTGAAGAATATAAAGCTCAAAAGTCCAAAATTGTGCATGTTCCAATAGGAGGATAAATGCATTATCCTATTATTTTGTTTTTAAGACTCATGGGATAGCTTAGTCATGGTTATAGGGAGTAATACAACCACATTAGTGCTAGGAGACATTGTTCCATCTCTATTATCATAATAAATGAGAAGGAAGAACATGGAAGGATCGACCAAAGATGCATTAGTGCTGGGAGGTCGAACGATAGACAAAGATAAAGGAAAATTATCTAGTAGAAATCCTACGTCGAAGGGTATATATAAATCCTTTGTTCATTCAATAAGGAGATGTAGTAAATTTGGTAAAGTTGGGCATTACAAAAAGGACTGCAAGTCAAAGGCAATGGAAGTTGGTACAAGATCTGACGATAAGCAGTCAATTGAGAGAAAGACGACTCCAAATAAAGGAGGCAATTTTTACCTGGCGTCGACCAATGAACAATCATATCAAGATGTTTTTTTGGTGGACTAAGGAGCATCCTATCATATGACACCACATAAAGAATGGGTTCTGTGAATATGACTGATATCAAGGAGGATATGTGTTCTTGGGGGACGACTCTACAAACAAAATTATCAGATGAGGAAGAGTTCAAATGATAATGCAATATGGGAGGAGTAGAACCCTTCGAGGTGTGCTACCCATTATCGATTTGGAAAGAAACATGATATCTATCAGGAAGATGAGTGATACAGGAGTGCACACTCTATTTCAGAAGGATACATGCAAGATGCGATGGTATTTAGGAAAGGAGTTATGATTGGAACCCTATACAAGTTATTATGGAATGTCAACTTGACTCGATGGAACAACATCGTTATTCCTTTAAAGTTGACTCAACTTCGACTCGAATCGAGTTGAATCGGGATGAGTTGATTCAAACCAACTTGACAAAACATCATAAACTCGATGGATCCTACACGTGGTAGGTTGACCTCCATTATAGATTGAAATAATGGCCATCGATTGTTGTGATACTTTGAAAGGAGGATAAAAGTTATCATAGAAGAGACCCACATTACAAGCCAACCATAGTCCCCAAGGCACTAAAATTGGAAGTAAACATAGTGGTTTCATGGATGAATCTGTGGACAAGATTAGAAAATTATCACTAACTAAGTCTTTGTCCTAAATATGGCTCAGTCCGAATTGGTGCTCAAGCTCAAGCCAAACTTGGAAGGTATACTTACAGGACAAGAATACATGAGAATTGGAATCCTATGCACACGTGCACAAAATGAATAATCTAAGTCCATGTTTAAGGGGTCATAGAGAGACATCGACCACTTATCATCGGTTAACACCTCCCCTTCTGCTATCCTTTGACCATCTTAACCCAACGTCTATGACTTAATCAAGCATCAGGATGGACGATCCTTTTTCTTTTCAGGATTTCGGTGCTTCGAGAATATGGGATATTACAACTCCTGAGTTTTTCATCTCCCCCAAAGTGATACATGTCAAAGTTCTTATGCCATGCTTCAAATTCTTGATTTAACATTTGAGAAAAGTGCTGAAAGAATATTAGATAGACAGTTTGCATGAATTCACAATTTGTTCCTTCGACACTTTCGCTAGTAGATATGTTGGATATTCCCAGAGGCCATAACCCCAAAGATGACATTGCATTTTGATGTAACCTATGGTGATGTTGACCCTTGGTATATGTGCCATGCATCACCCATAAATGGATAGGTTGAGGTAAAAAAGGTATTGAATTCATGTGAATGTGTCCCCACATGACAACCCTACCACGTGGAATAAGACATGTCATCAACCAAGCAGACAATCCACACTTTTCTTCCTAAAATCTCAAACCCTGCGTGATTTCACAGATTGCATGTTTTCACTTCATGAATTTGACACTTCACATTCAGCGTTTCATGGCTTGTCCTAGTCTCAAGTAATCGCCAAAGTGGAAAAGTTTCGAAGTGTTAGGGTCCTAACCCGCACATAGGTAGAACAATATATTTGGATGTAATAAAGGTCAATATTAATAAGGCCTTGCAATAAAATATAATATGTCAAATGTATGAAGACCTAATAGAATCTTTCGCTTCTAGAAGGATCTTCCTCTAGATGCTTCTTTTGATAGGCATATTTAGTATACACAGGAGTCGAGGCTATGACAACCCCAGTTTGGATATTATTGTAATGGAGCTCTACTTGACTAGAGGTTGCCCCCTCGAAGAGGCCCATGAACATTTCTCTCAGAATCAAAGTGTTATTTATGTTGTTATTATTATATCATTTCAGTGTTATTGTGGTGATTGTTCTGGTTATATTGTTGTTATTCTTCCATTTCTCACATTTTATTTCTATTCTCATACTTTTTTATATATGGTATATTACAAGTGGTATCAAAGAAATTTCCTCGGAAGAAATTGTGGGTTAATTTTTTTCAGGGTAGAGACGTATTCCAACATATTTAACACACAAAGATCTTCCATTACGCGCATAAAACCGCGGTTGAGGGATTCATACATGCAGGAAATACAAGTGGTACTTAAGTGCACATTTGTTGGCCACCCTTGTAACCCTTGTTGGTACCCCTTCGAGTGGTAGCACATCAGACAACACCTGTGTACTGATCGACCTAGATTTCTTGAAGCCCTCTTTTGATAAACNGGATGAGTTGATTCAAAATAACTTGACAAAACATCATAAACTCAATGGATCCTACACGTGGCAGGTTGAGCTCCATTACAGATTGAAATCATTGCCATCGATTGTTGTGATACTTTGAAAGGAGGATAAAAATTATCATAGAAGACCAACATTACAGGCCAACCATAGTCCCCAAGGCACTACAATTGGAATTAAACATAGTGGTTTCATGGATGAATCTGTGGACAAGCTATGAAAACTATCACTAACTAAGTCTTTGTCCTAAATATGGCTTAGTCCCAATTGGTGCTCAAGCTCAAGCCAAACCTGGAAGGTATACTTATAGGACAAGAATACATTAGAATTGAAATCCTATCAACACTTGCACAAAATACATAAACTAAGTCCATGTTTGAGGGGTCATGGAGTGATGATGATCGCTTATCATCGGTTAACACCTCTGCTTATGTTATCCTTTGACCAACTTAACCCAATGTCTATGACTTAATACGACATCGGGATGGACGATCCTTTTTCGTTTTGGGACTACGGTGCTTTGACAATCCGAGATATTACAACTCCTAAGTTGTTTATCTCCCCCAAAGTGATACATGTCGAAGTTCTTATGCCATCCTTAAACTTCTTGATTTAACATTTGAGAAAAGTCCTAAAAGAATCTTAGATCAACAGTTTGCATGAATTTGCAACTTCTTCCTTCGACACTTTTGCGAGTATATATGTTGGATATTCTTGAAGGCCATAACCCCAAATATGACATTGCATGTTGATGTAACCTATGGTGATTTGGACCCTTGATATGTATGCCATGTGTCACCCATAAATGGACAGTTTGAGGTCAAAAAGGTATTGAATTTATGTGAATGTGTCCCCATAGGACAACCCTACCACATAGCATAATACATGTCATCAACCAAGCAAAAAATACACATTTGTCTCCCTCAAATCTCACACCCTGTGTGATTTCACAGATTGCATGTTTTCACTTCATGGTTTTGACACTTCACATTCAACATTTCATGCCTTGTCCTAGTCTCAAGTAATTGTCAAAGTGGAAAAGTTCTGGAGTATTAGGGTCCTAACCCACACATAGGTAGAACAATATATTTGGATGTAATAAAGATCAATATTAATAAGGCCTTGAAATAAAATAGAATAAGTTGAATGTGAGAAGACCTAATAGAAGCTTCTGCTTCTAGAAGGATCTTCCTCTAGATGCTTCTTTTGATAGATATATTTAGTATAAATAGGAGTCGAGGGTATGAGAACCCTAGTTTGGATATTATTGTAATATATCTCTGCTTGACTAGAGGTTGCCCTCTCGAAGAAGCCCGTGAACATTGCTCTCAGAATCAAAGTGTTATTTTTGTTGTTATTCTTATATAATTTCAGTGTTATTGTAGTGATTGTTCTGGTTATATTGTTGTTATTATTCCATTTCTCACATTTTATTTCGGTTTTGTATACTTTTTATATCTGGTATATTACAAGTGGTATCAAAAAACTTTCCTCGACAAAAATTGTGGGTTAAATTTTTTCCAGGGTAGAGACATATTCCAACGTCTTTAAGCCACAGAGATTTGTCGTTACGTGCATAAACCCATGGTTGAGGGATTCATACACACACGAAATACAAGTGGTACATAAGCACACATTTGGTGTCCACCCTTGTAACCCTTGTTGGTACCCCTTTGAGTGGTAGAGCATCAGACAACACCTGTGTATAGATCGACCTAGATTTCCTGAAGCCCTCTTTTGATAAATTGATCAACCGCCTGAGTGCTATAGTGCCACAGAAAACAAAAATCGGGAAGATACTCTCTAGTACTTGGGTAGTTGGGTAGTATGACTAAGGGCACGATCTAGCCTCCTTAGTTAGTGCCCTGGGATATTGGGCTGAGTACTACTATTGGACACCACACGTCTATCAGAGAGCTATAGTACAGGGAAAACCCTTGTCTGTAGAACCCTTGAATACCTAACCCTGGGGGACAGAAACATAAACATATTAAAACAAAGAAGATCTGTTGCCATGCACCTATGTTTAGGTTGCCAAATCACTACACATTTATTCCTAGATAATCATTTGGGCATTTCATCATTGCAATATTCTTCAGACGAAAGTATAACTCTGCAGGTGTAAAAAAAAAAAAAAGTCTGGAAATTGTTTCACCATTATTTGAGACCTATTCAATTGGATTCATCTCTTCGCCCTTATCACATTCATACATATCATTTTTTGGAAAAAAATTTGACCCCACCAGCCCCATTTCAGTTCCCTCGTCATCATGGCCCATACCCATAGCCAAGACTTGGAAGCTCGCTTCAATACCTTGCAATCTAATCTCACCGAGACCCAACAAGAAGTGAA